>OZ021686.1:4316826-4461184 GCA_963978505.1 Listrodromus nycthemerus | reverse complement strand
TGGGGAAATGGAGATGAAGAAAAAAAAAAAGGATACGCGTGCTAACCGGGTGAGAGGCAAGTTGCTCGTGCTGGTCGTGTATGGAAATCAGAGCCGGAACACATTACCACCACAATCGGGGTCCTAATTCCACGAAAGTTCCAGTGACAACGAAGTCACACAAGCAGCTAAATCGTACGCATCGTGATTCGAATTTGTGAGTTTTTATTATGAATATTCAATTAAAATTTTTTTTTTAATTTTCAATCTTAATTCAATTCAATTTCAATTTTAATTTGAAAAATTTCGTCGACGAAGCTCCGGTAATTATTTTTGAGAAAATATCTAATTGCCCGAAATGTGGCTTGTTATTCTGGAAATTCCTTACGCAGTTTAATCTAGTTCTCTGGATTTAACTATCGAGTTTTTTATACTAATTATCGGATACTGTAAAACGGTAGTTTTCCGTTTTGAAAATTCATTAGGCGGTTCCAGTCATTTTTCAGGATTGATCTACTATTTCATTTGATTAAAAAAAATAAATATCGAATTTGACGTTTATAATTCCGAAAATTCAGTGGCGAATTATATTTAAATCTTTGGATCCACCGACAGGTCATTGAGTTTCATATTTGATAAAATATCGGGTACTTGAAATTCCTAACTACCAATTCAGGAAATTCATTAGTCACTTCAATTTATTTCGCCGGATTTATCGACAACCCATTATGTTTAATTTACCCAGAATTCCTTTTCCGTCAGTCTGCCTGTCGTTCGGTGAGATCTGCGTCGAGTCTCGTGTGTGTCCAGGTGCGAGCTGTAATGAGATATATTACAGCCGTCTCGCGATCGGCCCGAGCGTATCGTTTTCTCTGAACATCGAGTGACGAGATAAGCGCCGCGAGTAATCAGGCTTTCTTCTCCGCAGTTTGTATAAATATAAGTATACGCAGACGAGCATCGACGCTTCGGATTAGAGCGGATCGAATTTTCCGTGGGCGATAAATTAGAATTTATGGAAAAACACCCGGTTAAAACTTTGTAGTCTGTATCGGAAACGAGAGCGCGAGGACGATAGTCGGCGCAAGTTAGACGCCTTTTTTTATACTCCCCTTCCCCACTCGAACCGGAACCAATACACTTTTTTTCGTTCTCAGTCGTTATTCTTAGTCGGATGAAATTCTCGTCGCTTTTTATCATTATAACATTTTTTTCTTTCTTTTCGTAGGTCCCCGTGTGAATGGGAAGGAACGAGAGATGATGAGTCTGGAAGGGAGAGAGGGAACCGATACGCCGATTATGTTAGACGAGGAGAATGTGGAAATGCTCGATAGGCATCGAGTACCGACAGATGTTTCCCATTTTTTCATTTCGGTTTTTTTTTTATATCCTACCTCATCGGCTCACTCGAACGAGCGCCGTTATTTCGCAAAAAAATCCCCGAAACCGATCGGTGTGCTTCGACGGTCTCTTCTGTGCTTCGCATGGCTCTCGCGATGTGCCGGGAACCGTTCCTGGGGCAAGGAACTCGCCCTCTCTCCCTTCCTCGTTCTCTCTCTGTCGCTCTCTCCGTCTATCTGTTTGTCTGTCCCACTTCTTATATCCGTGTTGAGCCGATCATTTTTCAGAGACAGTCCCTCTTGTCCTAACGCTGCCGCTAGCGTTGCTGCTGCTCTTGCTTTTGTCGCACAAAAGGATCATGCCGGCCTCGGAAAATTCTCTTTTCACGTGCTCGTTATAAGTTAAGCTGTTTAGACTTGCAATATTCGTGGCCAGTGTGTGCTCGAAGCTTTGCCAAACATACATATTTTCAAATACGCAAACAAAACAGCATATGACAATTTGGTTTGCAATCTTTGTCTTCTCGCATTAGTTTCTTAGTTAATTTTATCACGTGAGAAGAATAGACCCTTTAGAGTCGCAAGAGTCGAAAGTAAGCCATAAAATAAAGTCAAGATTGCGATAAAGAAAACTTCTATTAAAAAAAAAAATTTAAGTTGAAAAAATATTTTCACATAAATATGAACAATTTTCTAGTCGTACATGAGTATCGATTAACATTATCGATACTTCGGCTCTCAGTATCGACACTGAGGTTGTATAGTTGACCGGATATTTTAATCGTAAAAAATGTACCTTACACGATCACTCGAGCGTTCGAAGCGATACGCTTTTTTCCCGGTTCCACCCCAGAATTATGATTAATATCTCGAATTATAAGTGTCCGATTTTTTGGGGGGAGATAGCCGTCGAGCGCAGCTCCCGCGTTTCCCAATGAGTGGACATTTTTTTTCTCTATCGTCTGTGAGAGGATTTCACGTGAATGCGTGCCGCGGTCACTTTTTGGGTACGGGATAACCTTGTAATCCTTCGTGATACACTTAGATAGCCGAAACGAGACCATGCTCCGTTTTTTTTCCTTTTTTTTGGGGAATTCTTGTGGGCTCCGGAGTCCTACAAGCTCTCCGTGCACCCTCCCGAACGGCGAACGATGTGCCTGTGGAAAATAGCAGCGAGTCAGAAAAAAAAAAAATGAAAAAAAAAAAAAACGGGAATATCGGGTAATCCAGGCTGGACAGGAATAACGAGTGTTTGATGACGGACTAGTGCGGGCTCTGCGAGAGGGTTCCGATGTTTCCTAGCTCGGCTGCCAACGACTGTGGAAACCGAGGCGAACTCGACTAGGCCACCGCTAACGGTGTACCCCGATGAGCGTTTTCTGTGGGGTCGGCCCAGAGAATAAAAAACGCTTGTGGGGCACGCGCGCGTACCCTCGGTTCTCCACCCCACGAGCCAGTCTCTAGTGAGAGGTACGAGCGGTGATATTAATTTTTTTCTACACATAGTAAAATCAACGATTTACAAAGGCACTCAGTTATCCTCGAGATTCCTACCAAAGATTTCGTGTAAAAATAATTTGAACCGTTTTTGTTTCTCTAATTTGTTGTCGCTAATTTATTGACCCATAGAAAAATCATCGATTTATGAAGCCACTCAGCTGCCCCCAGAATTGCGACCAACGGTTTTAGGTAAAAAAAGTTTGCAGCATTTTGTTAAATTTCTCGTCAGGAATATTTTTTGCTGTAGGGGAATCGGACGAATTTTTATTTTTACTCGATACGGCCGAACTTATCTCGGAACTTTGTTCGTCCGTCGAGCCCCTCGCTAGCTCCAGCCCGCGCATAGGTAGACCTGACCCCCTTCGGGGCTTTTTTTATACGAGGGTTTTTCCCGACACCGGGCAGGAGGGAGACCGTTTTTTTTTCATCAACGTCGAGGGGGCCCCCCGAGTCTATCCCGCGTGCTGAGTCGGGGCTGTTTTTTATATTATTTCCATGGACCAGCATCTGTACCCCCCCGTCGATGATGTTCGGTGTGCATGGATCGAACGCGAAATTTTTCAGTCAGTCAAGTCAGTCACTCACCTGGCCCACATCGACGCGGTGAGTCCCAGGAACAAAATTTTCCGAGTCTCGAAAACAAGTATATTATGTATCGTGGAACGCTCCGCAAGATCTCGGGCTCTCTTATCGCTCCGGCAGTTCTCGGAAGTGCGCGATCAATTATCCATACGTTGACGCACGTAAGATATGGCAACGGAATTCGCGCTCGCGTGATCGTGGCAGTGTTACAGCAACGGAAATAATATATTTATAAATATATAAATAAGAGATTTACAAAAATATAACGAATACACGTAAATACTTGGAGAAAACGAGAAACATAACAGATGGCTTACAAAGTGCCCAAACATTTTTCTTGCCCGATTGGCGACAACGAGGGTCGTGTAATAATCGTTTTAATTAATGCAATACTCGAGTTCCTACAAGAAAAAAAAAATACAATGCTCACCGTTGACTTTTTTATATCGCTGGAATTAAAAGTGTCACGGAGAAGACTCAGAATCGTTTGTTCGTGGCGAGGGTACTTTCTTAACGCCGTCGCTCCGTCTCACGGCTCATCCCGTATTCCCGCGCGATTTATGAAGACGCTTTTTCGCCTCGTTTCACTTTTTCCTCTTGTTACCATTTTTCTTTCCCTCACTCTCTCGACGCACCGTCGAGTGGTATAACGAAGCGAGAACGTCGCGGGGCTAATTTTCCATAATTTCTCAACAAAAAAAAAATTCTCTGTTCCTCCCATCTACGTTTCTTCGCTGGCAACTTCGAGGACGCACCGTCAGACTTACTGGCTTCCTCGCGCTGGCGCTCCCACTCTTGCGCGAAGCGCGAAATGGGCGAAATGAAAAATAATCTTTTGTACATATAGCGACGTCCTCGCTCGCGTAATGGAGGGTATTTCGCGAAGCGAAACATCCCGCGGTCTTAACTGTATCCCACGCGTTATTTTTTTCTCCCGAACGCCCCGCTGACGAATACTTCGCGATTCTCTTCCATACCGCTCTTCTCCGCGACGTTCCGCGTTTCATCCCCTCGCTTGGAGGTCCGCGAGCAGTATTCGTCTGGAGATTTAAACTCAGAGTAAAAAAAAATATTAAAAACAAAAATACCATCAAAAGTATTTACATTTATTTATTTATGGGAATTCATTGAATAATCGCAGAATTGCAGTTTCACACGAAAAAAAATTTCACGCATGTCGAGTATGTGTTCTATTACATTTTTATACGATATATGGAGAATATGAAATTATCTTCGGAAGACCATTTTCGCAACTTTTAAAATATATATACATCAGTTCATATGCAGGTTTGAGGCTCCTCCAGTCTATAAACGCTTCACAAATCTATGAGCACAGCTTAATCTAAAGATAAAAAACATGAAATAAAAAATAAAAAAATTCTCCACGAGACTCCAAAGCGAGCTTCCATTCGGGGATTTTCCTCTTCCTGACCCGAGACGTTTCCAGCGGCAATTATCCCGCCGCACCGAGCATCCCTTACATTGTATCCACGATATAAAATACCCCCCACGTACAACAAAAAAAAAAAACATCCGCGCCATATACATAGAGACATGCACAGCTATAACGACACAACGTCGGAGAAGTGGCCCGGGGTTTTACCGGAGAGAGCCTGGAAAAGGATACACTTTGCAGAACGGAGTATAAGCGAGCTCCATTTTGTCCTGGGGGTCCTTAGACGCCCTCGTGCTCACACCCACCCACCGCTCCCGTCCAACATGCACACCGACACGCGCCCGCGTCTATTCCCCCTACGCGTACATTCAAAGACTTCTCTCTATCTCCATCGTGCGCGAGGCGAGCGAGAATACCGGACAAGAGGAGCGCAGGATCCTTTTTACCGACACACCGAGAAGCGCTGCCTTCCCGCTTCCCGGAGCACATACTCATTAGATCTCCGACACACATGAGATCACACAGCATCCCTCTTTCTCCCCCTTCCCGCCCTCCTCTCGCCGCCACACACGAGCGAGAATTCCGTCGTTGGAGGCGAATACCCGCCCGAGAATTCCGTGTGTATGTGTATCGCGCTCTCCTCGAGGGGTTTCGAAAGACCGGGAAGGGATGCAGCCGTTTCTTCTCGTGCTGTAAGAGAGGAAGAAAAAAAAAAAGGAAACGAAGGAACGAGCGAACGAACGGCACGGTTATATACGCGGCCGGTGCGCAAGCGCAGCACGCGAGATATTGATAAAAATTCGCGTTCACCCCCTCGCTTCTGGCGGCCCCGCGCGAGCTAACGTCCCATCCCCGCCCGCCGAGCGGCATCTCAGAAGATATTCTTATGTCGAGGAGCCACCCCCATCCGGCCGACGCTCTCGTCGAAACTCCCCGATCCCTCTTGCGAGTTTTTTTCACCCTCTCTCCGGAAGATACCTTCCTTCGGTCGGGCGTACCTTATTATATGATATTAACATAATTATTAATATTTTTACCGTCGAAGATCTCATTCGGCGCAGGGCCAAGAGAGAGTCACGTTAACGAGGCCGTAACGATGCCGCTTCCGCGTATTATGCAATATAGAGGCCAGTTTAAAATTTACGTTTCGTTATAGGTTTTGAGCTTTGGGGAAGGGAAAGGGGGGGAGGGGGGGGGATTTTTGTTGAGTCACTAAGCAGCACGATGCAGTCGAAGTGATTTAATCAGGCTTCGGATTTTATGTACACCTTGGCGAGTATTTTTTTTTGTAATTTTCTCGCAACGATCTGGTACATTAAAGTAGAGAAATGGTTGAATCAAGATAGCACTTGCAAACGTTTCGTATAAATTTCAGAAGATATTGAAAAATCTTCCGGGTGGTATAAGAATCTGAATAAAATCAAACATTTCAGAAATGTTCATGACATTAATTTCGCACAATAATAGTTCCAGAATAGAATTAAGAAATTGATGAAGAGTAACGTTGTTTGAATAATTTTCGGGTGACTTAACTTTCTTTTTTTTAATCACTGTGAATTTTTTTCAGATTCTTATGTCTTTGAAAAGCCTCGAATGCATTTTATCGCGACTTTTGATTAAACCAACTAATTTCTCTTCTCAGTGTAACAGTTGTGAGGCATGGATTTATTCTTATTGCTTGAAAATATAAATGAAAAGCTCAATGCCAACACCGAACTCGCCACCTGTGTAGCGCGCAGTAGATTGCATTATGAGCGCGCGTCGAGTCGGCGCGAAGATCGGGTTTGTCGGATATTTGACTTTTTTTTTTTATATTCATTATACACAGAAACAATTTATTTGCCGGTGTTTTTTGCTTCGTTACCTTGCCGCTATGTTGCATCCGCGAAAATTTCCCTGTCGTTCTCATTTATAATTTTCATCATTTACTCTCTATTGCTCGCCTCACTAAGCCGCGCAATGCAGTCGAAGTGATTTCATTAGTCTCCAACCTTTTATGTATCCCTTCCCGAGTGTTTTTTTTATTCACTCTCAACCGTCGAGCAGCAGTCGGGCGGCCTGAATTTATTATTCTCATTTTTATTATTACAAACGAAACCCTCAACGTCAAACCGGAACCCGCTTCTACGAAGCACGTAACAGATTTAATTACCGGTGGGCATTGAGCCGGTGCGAAGATCAAGATTGACGGGTATTTGAGAGATTCTTTTTTTTTTTTTCATTTTTTTTTTCATTATATGTAGGAACAAGGGCAAGAAATGGCGAAGGAGCTTTAACCATATTAAATTTTATCGATCATAACTGGAAGCTCGGCGGTGCCGCTCAGGGGGGGGGGGGGGGGCTGAGAAGCGCGCAGGGCGAGGGTGAAGAAAAAAAGAAAAAAAAATGTTGGTAGGGAGACATCGGGAAGATAAAGGAGGGAAGGGCAGGAGAGTCCGGCCGCAATCAAAGCGCCGTATCGCCTCGGGTCCTTTTCGACAGAGGACGGTAAAATTTTTGAGGGATCGCGCCCAGCCCGAAAAAGAGACGGACGTAACGAGAACACTTTCCTTGTTGCTTTTGTCGCGGGTCGCTGGACTTGAGTCAAGTCCAACGCGCGAGTCGTTTATACTCGAGCCCGTCCAATTTCGAATTGGCGCGGGAAGATTCGCCGACCGGGCGTAAACAACGAGATCGCCGGGAAGGCTCGTCGCAATTAAAACCTTCTGGTTCAAGTGCTTCCCGACTCGTCTTATCCGCGGCGCGACGAGAGGACGAAGACGCTGATTGGAGGAAGGACGGGGCCGGAGCTCGCTCGAACGACCCTTCGGATGCCTCGGCAGAATCCGCGCCGATCAAAGGAGGGATTATTTCATTAAGAGGATTAATCGCTCGTGACGACGGACCAGCAGCGCCGAGTCGATATTTCGTAATTTGACTATCGATGGTTGCGGGCATTCCGGATGGGGCGCACGAACTCGGATAACCCTACCACCCCCTCCCATCAGAGCCTCGAGGAAACTTGAAATGGAGATTCGTCGAAAGTCCAGCAGATTCGTCGTGCTCGTTCAATCAAGAGGCATTTCAATTATTCGCGAACCTTTTATCGTCCCGCTAATTTCGTTCGATGCGACGGCAATCCTTTTGGGGGTTGTTTTTTTAGAGGGTAGTTCGGAGCGTGGTTATGATCTGCTCATTTATGCTCATTAATGCCGTGTCCGTTCTTCCTGTAATTTGAGGATCGATTTCTTACTCTCTCCCCTCCCAGCAACTCCAGTTTAGGACAAAGTGAGTTAGATTTGATTTGGTCGCCATTCGGTTTGGAAATCCGCGAAAACGTTTTTGAGCTCACGGCTTTGTGATCAACAGGCATCGAAAGTCAGGCTCGAATTATCCGAGATATAAACCAATGTTATCTACGAGTCTCCCTGTCCGATTTTGTCCCCGAAAAAGAGGGCAAAAAATCTGGTTTCCATGGCTGGTGAAACTAGAGTTTTTACCAGTAAACAGCCCTGTCGTACCGCATGGCTCCTGCGATCCTCGTGGTATTTAAAGCCACTCCGTCCGTCTTCAGGGGCTCGCCGGGCGATTCCTGAGGCGGTAATCCCTCGGTCGCCCTCACATAGCAAAAAAAAAATGTCCCCGCGCTCAAACTTCTCCCCTTCCGAAGTCTACGGACTGTCCAGGATGGTTTCTTACCAAAGCGTGCAGAAAACACAGAACCGTGAACGCCCACGTGAAAAGGGAGACCAAAAAAAAAAAAACCGCGATCAAGTAGGATTACTCAGGAGCAATATGTTCTCTCTCTTACCTTAGCTGCTTGGTCCACGCAGCATCCGGCCGCTCTCTCTCTCTTTCTCTCGAATTTTTCGGACGGTGTTCTCATCGAACCTTGTGCTCTCTATCTTTTAGTTTCCTCTCGCTCCACATACACACACACACGTGTACATGCACACGTATACAAACACATATGCTCTCTCGTTTCCACCCTCTTCTCGTCCCGATACAAACGCCTCACATACCTAAGGGTGGGGGTGCGGTGACCTTACGTGTTATCCCTCCAGACCCGCGGGCAACGGCCGTTATCTGGAGAACCGCAGCGAGCCGAGACCGAAATGAGTGCGGAATAGCATGTGTTCTATCGGTCTCGTGGCGAGAATCTCATTCTTATCCTGGCCATTGCGTGGGGTGGGGTCGATGGGGGGCGGGGGGTGGATGTCGTCACGCTGATCAGCAGCAGCTAAACGCTGACCGTGGCCATTAGCCATCTTCAGATAAAAATCCAGAAGTCTTCTTATTTTTTGTTTCTATTGTTCGTTTCCTTCTCGAGAATCGATGTTTTCCCTGGGAACGCGGTTACTCCCGATACAAGCGGAAATTGGCATGTGTATCCGAAGGGATGCTGGAGGCGCGCGAGACGCCCGGATCCGCCCGTAAGACAGGATACACCGGGGTAGGAGCGATATGTATATTACCCGATACACGCCGTCTCGCGAGGAAAATATCAAGAGCGTTCGTCGTCGGAGAGACGTCGCGCTCACCGGGCGGACCTGCGGCGCGAGGGGTAAAAGTCCGCGAGCCATTTTTCCCCATATAATTATAAGAGAGGGACGTCGGGTGTTGCCATGGTAACCCACTCGCGCACACACGCACACATTCCCCCTTCTATAATTCTCTCTCGTTTTTCCGACATTCCCTCGCGCTCGCTCTTTTTGCCATTTTTATCTTTCCCCGGTTCCCTTTCTCGCTCCCATCCGCGGCACCCCGTTTACTCGTACGCCCGAGGTAGGACGCGGCCTCGGCACATGTGCCACTCAGCTCGCGAGACGTGTGTAAGTCTTTCGGGACTCTCCTCTTACCCACCAATACCAGCCGGCCTCGTTACTTTCACCTCCGCAGCTTCCGCTCCGCGTCTGTGTTCGCTCGCTCGCTGCGACGTTCGCCTCGTTTATTTATGTAGGTAGAGAAGCTGCCCCGAGCACAGGTACACTCACCGGGCTTCGCCCCCGGTGAGCCCGTCCGTGTGTTTGTGCTTTGTAATGTTTCTACGACTATGGCGGATTCAGCTGCATCGTTGTTTCCGGTGAGCGCGCGAGACGCAGAGGAAGAGGGGTCCATGAAATTAATGTATTTGTTCTGCGGCCACCCTCATACACGGACCGGCACTCACACGTTATCTCGTTCCTGCGCCCTACTCCGTTCTCGGTTGGCCTCGCGTAGCTCCTCTTCTAGCTGCGTTATTTTTTCGCCTTTTTTGTTCTACCAAGGAATGTCCGCGACCATTATTGCTTTCTTGGATAATGGATGTCCGTTCTCCGACTGCGCTTATTCCCGCCCGGCGAGTCCCAGATGCGGACACGTGTAGTACACGAACCGCATGATTAAAGGAAATTAAACTCGCGAAAAAGATGCTGACAAAAAGAGAACTACCAAATTGCTTATCTTTTAGTGGATACGCTTTATCCTTCTGGTAGACGGGAGATTTTCCCAGACTTCATGAGCGGCGAATGATGACGAAAATAAATAGATTAATAAAAATAGAGTCTGAGAAGAGGAAAATAACGAAAGGAGCTTGCATGGGAAATGGCGGTGTGCTTCTTCATCCTTCGGAGCGGAGGGGTAGCGGAATTCGTCGCAACTAGCGACGCTGGGGCGGGCGGAAGGACAAGGGGCGAGAGGGACTTGAGAGGGGTATATAGCTCGTTCGGCTCGGCTCCCCTTGAAAAAAAAGCCATTTAAATAGGTACGGTCGGACGAGGGCTCGAGTTCGACGAGCGCGTATACGGACGAAGACCGAACGAGGGTGTGGGATTCGCGCTGGGCAGGTTCTCCATCGCTTCATCCCGTCCAACCCCATCCCACTCTCACTCGCCCCTACGTCCCAGATAAAAGTGAGAACGCGCGTGCGATCGACCACCCACGAATTCGTGAGGTGGTTGAAGAACCAAAAAAAAAAAAAAGAGAAGAGGAAAAACGAACTCGCGATTCCCTCGCGGCTCACGCGCCCTCTTCGAAACAAAGAAATAAAATTCGTTTCCTCAACCCCTGGCGAGAGGTGGCTGAGGAGTCGAGTAGGACAATTGGGAATAAAAAAAAACGAAGGAGAGAAAAAAAACACTGAAGTTTCCAGGCATACAACTGGCGTTCTTGACGGACGAGAAACGACACCTTCAGTACTTCCGATCTTGGCTGAAAATAATCGAAGAAAAAACAGTAAAAAAATAAAAAATATAAATGAAACGAATTCTATGGAATAATTGTCCGGCGTAATTCATCCTAGGGAATGCGGGACGAAAAGGCGAGATTGTCCATTGGACGAGGTGGGTCGGGTTGCAGGGCTACTCGGGAAAGCGCCGTTCTCGCGAGTCGCGGTAAAGGGGGGTGGGCTAGCTCGGCGGTCGAGCCACGGGGGGGTTCGTCGACGGAACGGAAGGGTAGCTGGCGTCGGTGGAGTCTTTGGAGGGAGGAGTGGAAATTGAATTTCGATCGAACCCGCCAGGAGAGAGAGCAGGAGAGAAAGACGCGGAGTGAGAGCGGTCTGCATGCTCGGTCGTCCTTTTCCCTCCGGTGTCGCGGCTACGGAATGGCACCGGAGGGAGGAAGAGGAGAAAGGGAAGGAGGAGATGGAGACAGGAAAACCGTGAGAAGACGAGAAGTCCTGCGGGACGGAGGAGAAAGTGGTGGCAGGGTAGGCAGACACCGAGAGAGACCCGGTGATGCTCCGAAGCAGGGCATTACCGAGGGTACACCGTACTCTCTATCCATCTCTGCGGGCTTTCTCAGTGCGCTCAGCCGACTCTCACCCCCCCTTGGCCAGCGCCCCTCTCCCAGAACGATCTCATCCCTTCGACGAACAAATGAGCAATTCTCTCATCCCATCGTGTCCTATGATGTCCTGCACGTAGAACGCGGCGAAGTCTCCGGGCGTCTATGGGTCGATCTTAGCCCGCCCCTCTTTCGGCTCCTGGCGGGGGAGTCGGCGAGATGTGCCCAGCATCCCTTCTCCATTCTTGCTCCGGCTTCATCTTCCTCGTTATTGTGTCTCTTCGCCTCCCTCGCCCCTCTCCTACAGCTTTGCACTCATACTGCAACAACTCTTTCCCTTACACACGTCGGGGCCTCGCGAGTCGAGGCCAGCATCAGCCCTCGCAACCGCCCCCCCCCTCCCCCTCCCGCGCGCAGCTTTCGGTCTCGCTCGCTCCTTCGTCTTCGCGAGACTCGGACGAGATGATCGTAGTTTAAAATTTCTCACACGACTCTCGCCTTTGGGAAAGTACTTCGACGACAAGGCCGGACGGCGGAATCGCCGCCTTCCCGGTCTTCTTAGTCGGTTTCGAGCTCCCGAGGCGCGAGGGAGAAGCAGGGGGCCGAACTTCATCCCTCTACGACCGATCGACGTCCTCGCCTCTCACCCTTTCTCGGCTTCTGCCTTACCGACTAAGGTGCGCTCCCGCCTGTGCTGACGAATTATTTTTCAAAGTTTCGAATTACAGTTTGATGCCACCGGTCGCCGTTTCCAAGGTCTTTTTTCTCCTTGCCTCCCTCCCGATGCGGATGTCCCTGGAGGTGTACTCGCGTTGGTAAGGTTGACACGCGAGAGCAAGGGCGGTGGAGCAGGAAGCCCAGAAAACTCATCTCCCGTTAACGCTTAGGACGTTTTTTTCGCGGCGCTCTCGGGTCACGACTCACACTGCTCGACCATTACCCTTGAGATTCGCGATTGAAACTCCCTGCAGATGTGTCATATATATATATTTATGTATATGGCCAAAGAGATTTTCACTTCGCGGATCACCGGCTCGAATTAAATTGATGTTGGCTGGGAATATTATAGTTTGCAGAATTTCCGACGTCGAAACTTCGCCGAGACTTTTTCTTCGAAAGTACGTGCTCGTGCGGACTGTGCGAGACGAGCAGGAAGCATCTCGAAGTCAGTCCGAGTGGTCAGACTAGGAATTCTCTTTTTCATGATTTTCCTTAGGCATTGTCTTTGTCGTGACTTTCATTAGGCATTGTCTTTAAAAGTATATAGGCGAGAACTGGACAAAATAGGATAGTAGAGCAAAATAGGACAGTGGGCTGAAATTCAATTTTTCCATCATTTTTAAATCCTCCATTCTGTCCCGGTCGTAAATCTGGATTTTTAACCCCGTTTTGTCCCATCAAGCGCAACCCCCATCAAGCGCAAGAGAAAATGGCCGCTTCCGCGCCATTTTCTCTTCCTCAACACTGTCATCTTTACAATGTGTCCTGACAACTATCGTACTCTTTATCATTCGATATTACCCGTGGACTTTGCTCAGACATTATCCTCGAAAGTACTCACGCAGTAAGGTTGGTGTATCCTAAATAAATGAAAACCACATTCGCCGCATTCTTCCGAGTTGCTTCCCGTCTAATACACAAGGTTCAGAAATAAAAAATGATCGTGCGTCATTAATTAACCCCGGAAACTGCCCGGCGAGTGGTCAGGCTTGGAACTCGCTCTTCCATTACTTTGGTCTCATTCAGAATTTTTTTCCGTTTTCCCTGGTAACTCCTCGTACTTCCTTTCTCTGCTGTTCGATGTTACCCCCCCGGACGATTGCGGGGGTTGCCGAGGGGGCTGGACCGGGCAGGCGTGCAAGCGGGGGCAGGAAGGGTGTACGTATGGAAGGCCAGAAGAGAAACGTGCGCGGGGGAATGGATTTTATGCCCAGAGCGAGATATATGGCGGCCGCTGCCGCCCGGGCAAAAATAATATTAATATCGGAAAGGAAAAGGGAGGAGGGAAAGTTTCGCAGGATGGCTGCATGGGCTAGCTTGCGCTGCTGCTGCTTCTGCTGCTGGCCCTGCTTTGGGCAGGGGATATCAACTATAATCATAATAATAAACGCCCGAGCGCGGGGCGCCATCGCCATTGCTGGCAATGCCGCCTTCCCCGAACCACCCTCATCCCCCGAGCGAGTCTCGCAGCGGAGCAGCGCACCCTCTGCCTCATTCCTCCCCCTAGTCCACGTCGTATCCACCCACCCACTGTATCCGCCATCACAATCACGTATGTGTATGTACACACTGATACAAAATTTTTGTACACACATCTTGCGCCGGGAAAAACACTCACACGTGCTTCGGTGCGTTTGTTTTTTAACATGCGTCGCCCAACAGGGATGTACTGCCAGGCGAGCTGAAAAACAGGTGACATCGCCTTTTCCCTGGAATCGCGATGGGTTAGAATTGTTTTAGTGTGTATATGGTAGTGTGTAAAAATCGGCCTCTATGAAGAAGCAAAAAAAACTATTATGGCCAATTTGGATAATCCGGAGATTTCTAATTTGTTAACGTGTTAACTATGAAGGTGTTCGAAAATGAGTCAATGGTTTGGAAACTTGGTAAGACAAGTTTCTCGCCGATTTTATCGTTCTTTCATTGCAATGAAATACGGTTGTCTACTAAAAAAAAAAAAAAATGCGAAATTGACGAGAAACTGAAACCTAATTTTTTAAACGTGCAAACTTTTGTCTTATGTTTACGAGATTAAATGAAAAAATTCGGTCGGATTACCGTGTTCGCAGAAGCAAAAGGATATGTCCTCTATATTTTTCTATTTCGTTCTTCTTAAGAATAATCTATTCCTTTGGGCTAACATCGAGCTAAAAGGAAGGCAATGACTCTTCGGGTTTTTTTTCCTTTTTTTTCCTTTCCGGTAGACGAAACAAGAGGAAAAGACGAAAATAAAGAAAGCTGCAAGAGGCTCTCAGCTCGCTTCTATTTTCCCTCTCGTTATTTCCGGTTGAATACGTCCTGCACGAAACTCGACGATTTCGCAGAGAGACTGTCAGATCCATCGGATTAATGGTCGTCGCCAGGGCTCGCGCGGGAGCTTCTAACGAATCCGGGACTGACGTCATTCCTTACTACTCGCTTTCTCGTTCACCCCCGTGCTTTCGACCATTGCCAATCGTCCTCCGTCCCCGATGCCCTGTGTCCTTCCACTTTCCCTCTAATCCTCTCGTACGGCTGTCTCCTGTGTACTAATGTAGTATTTTACCTTTCTTCTATTGTGTTCTAACTTCTATAGACATAGAAATGGGATTATTTATGTCTTTGATAATGAGGAAAGGCTGTGATCAAAAAGCGTTACATTTACCCGATAGAATTCGACCTGCAACTGATTTGCGTTGTCTCGATTTCATTTCACTTCCAATATTATTTTCTATAAAAGCCCAAGCGGTGAACGCTTCCAAATTTGTAGAAGAAAATGCTCAAAAAAAAAAAAAGATGCAATCGATGAAAAAAATAGTAATAATACTTACGATACATGTTATTTTTTCTCATCCAAGTATCGCAACAAACTTCGAGCCCAATGTTTTATTCCCCTTCGGTAAAACACCCGTCGTTCGACATCCTCATATATTGCTCCACCACCGCGAAATAGAAGCTTTTGTCTTGACGTTGCTCATAAGCGCGGATTTGGACTTATCGGAATGACGATCTTTGTCTCTCTTCCTTACGTTAGAATCCCTTACCCGCTCTTGTATTCCCTCTTGTCCCTTTTCCGCGTGCACACGCTCGATCACCCTCGGAGTCATCCCCCATGGCGAGAGAAAGAGAGAGAGAGAGAGAGAGAGAGAGAGAGAGAGAGAGGAACCGAGACCGCGCAATACTTTTTTCTTTTTTTCCTTCTCTTTTTTCTCATTTCCAACAACCGATGCTTTTCCCCGCTTCGCTGCTGTTTTCGACCTCGTAGGGGAAGGAAGTTAGTGCAGCATCCGCGCACGATTCACACAAACATCGCGGTCGTCCGGCGCACACACTCGACACTTCACCAGTCCAAGCTTTTTTACCCCTCCCTTATCCTTCTCAATCGTTCATTCTTTTACCTCTGCTCTCTCTTTCCTCGGAATTTTTTTACTTTTTTTTTTCCTTCCGTCTCATTCCCCAACAGGCTCGACGGCCGGCGCGTGTGTGCGTTTCGTTTCATTATCATACCATTATTTTTTGCCCCGGAGCGTCATAAATTGCCTTTTTCCATGGGCTTTTCCCCGGTGCTTTATGCGTCCCACTTCTGCCATTAATGTCAGGAGTCGGCGAGCCGACTCCGATTCCTCTCCTCCTCATAGACCCACCCTCCTCCCACACCCCCGCCGGTCGGCCTTCGTACGTCCTTATTCGGTTCCTCATCCCTCGTCCGAAGGCCACTGCGAACAACGCTACCCTGGACCACTCACTCCCGGTACGATCATCCATCCGGTTATACGTGACTTTCCTTGCAAAAAACACATCTCGGACCCGTGCCCGGTTATTAATGAACGGAGCCACTTCTGTGATCCATACACACATCGTCCATCCATTTTCTCTTCCCTATCACGAAACTGTTTATGGAGTGTTGGTTTGGTAAAAAAAAATAAATAAAAAATCCTGATCGAGTGAATATTTTCGAGCGTTACATTGGGCCCTGATAGGACCTTACCGGACCCTATCAAGATCTGAACGAGGTCTGACAAGAGCCTAAAAAATTTGCCAGGACTTAGTCAGGCACCAATGTGACGCTCGGAAATTTCTTGTCTGGTTAAAGAAATTTTGCCAAATAACATGGAAAAAATTAATAAAGCGGTCAAGCGTATTATTTTTGTGCGGGCGATTATTCGCGTCTGCCATCGGAATCATCCCGGAAAATGAGGAGTGATGCGCCGATGCTGGACCAACGCTCAATATCGGACGCAGCCGCGAGGTGGTACGAACTGCTTAAAAAATAAAATAAAAATAAGAAAAAATTTTATGAACCGCAGGTTCGCGTTCGTTAGACGTCAGATGAAAAACTTTGTAGGCAATTCAAGCGTATGTCGTATCTCCGATCGGGCGATTATCCGCCTCAGCGATAAGAATTCTCCCACGGAGCATGAGGAGTGATCGATCCGCGACCCTACGCCGATACTGGGCCGACGCAGTTCGGAAATCCTATGTTATTCAGCCGCAGTACACCATTAACCGTTGATAAAAATAATCCGATAATTTCATATACATATTAATTTTTTAAATATATACGATAGTCATATAATTATAATGTTACAAACAATCTTATAAATCGGAATAAACAATCGGAGCTTGTGTCTTATCTCTGGTCGGGCGATAATCCGACTACGCGATAAGAATTGTCCTCAAGCATTGGGAATGATCGATCTGCGGCCGTGTGCCGGTGCTGGGCCGACACAGTTCCCAAAGTCGAATGCAGCCGCGTAGAGGCTCGGGGCGTACAACGAAAATCGAATCGTCATAAATAAACTACGCCGAATAAGCTGAGGAAGCAGTGGCATGAGAGAGCTTCGTGGTAGTCCAAGGATGAGGAGAACGGAGAGGAAGCTTCGGGTGCTCGTTGGCCGGCACAGAAGGCCTCGCTGCCGGTTGCACTTTAACAAATGGAACTTCGACTCCCGCGTTCCCATCCTTCCGCGCCGTATCTATTTTTATTCACCGCACACCGTCGAGCAGCCCTTTGTCTCATCGTCTATCTGGACTCTCTTATTTCTTACTCCTTAGATTTTTGTTTCTTATATACACGGAGGAGACGAGAGACGGAGAAGGGGTTCGACAAGAAAGAAGCCAGCGGAGAGTCAGGGAAAGAAATAGCGAGGTGAATCGAGGATTTGACTCGAGAGCAACGCGGCGGAAGGGGAGGAAAGATTGTTCGTTCCTTACTTCGGCACGTTTTTTTTTTCCTATCTCCGTTCTTATTCTCTTCGGCTCGTTCTTTCTCTCCGCCGGAGCAAGGTATTTCTTACTGTCCGGTGGAAGGAGAAAGGCACGGCAGAGCTTTGGCAGTGAATGAGGAAGGCACGGAAAGACGGGAGGATCATCCGGAGGATGAGATAACCAGGATGAGTTACAAGCGGAACACTTGACCCGCAGATCGGGACAGAAGGAACTGCACTTCTGGTGATTAAAGTGAAGCCGGAATTAGAGTGAGGAAAAGTTGCGTTCTCATTGAGACGCTGAACGGGCCGGGAGGGTTGGAGACTAAGCACCGAGGATGCTTGGCGTTCCTTCTTCGTCTTCCTCCTCGGAGGGGGGGTTTTTTTTTTTCATTTTTTTTCCGTTCTGGACTGAGAGTAGAGGCTCGAGGGTTCTCTGGACGGAGGACGAGAGGAGGAAGAAGGTTGGTGAGTGAAGAAAGAAACAATAAAAAAGAGGAGAGAAAAAAAGAGCGAGGGAGGAGAGGACAGGGGAGTGAAAGGAAGACGGCTGTGGCAATCAGTGAAATGGCGGCGAAAATAAATGAAAGGAAATTGAGTCCGTCTCTTGTTGGTCGAGAGGAGAGGAAGAAGAAGAGGAATCCCGGTGGGGAGGAGAGGTCCTCGGAGTCTCAGGCTGGAAGCGAACGGGTATACGTTGGGAAGCGGATCTGCCCTCAGCCAACCACCAGCCCGATGAACCAGCTCAGTCGCTGCCTCTTTTATATTTTATCTTCCTCTGTTCTGCTCCACTGATGTTGCTGCCGGACGGCCAGCAGCCGAACAGAAACTGCGCGCGAGGAAACGAGAAGCATCGGGCGTCCCTCTGCCAAGCTCGAGGAATGGATTGCTAAGCGGACGCCACATTTGTGATTGTAAGGAGGAATCTCTTGGTTCGCGGATGTACGAACTTTTCTGTTGTTACCGATAGTGGAGGATCGGCACCGTCCTCGCCTCTTTCCTCGTGCATTCGGATACACTCGGCTGGTGATTGAAAAAAAAAAATGAGCAAACGAGAAATGCAAACGTTACCGATCGCAAAACATCGCGAACGTCGGAACGAAAATGCACGACCGAAAAACGTTAACATTAGCAAACATGACTCGTTAATCAGTCTGGTCAATATTCGCTACTTTCAATGAAAAAAAAAAGAAAAAATAAAGTTTAAACATGAACTTTGTTCTCTCGGCGAACAGACAAATTTTCGTAATAAATTCTTCGTCAGATTGATTAGTTTCGGAGGCCTTCGGGTAATTCGAACGCTTTTCTCCCCCCGGAAGCCGTGCAGGCGCAACGTTGACACGCCGAAGCAAAAATATTTGTGCCTCCGTGGCCGGCGCTTCTCGTCCGGAATCCCTGGACCAAAGCCCTACGCCTCATCCCCGAGAGCGTTCGGCCTTCCTCTTTATTCCACGCAGAGATAAAACGCCGAGGACGAGAAAGAAGTCCCGACGAGGCAGCCGCATCGCCTATATAGAGCACGCGCTGGACGATCGTTCTCCCCTCAGCTTCCGAAAGCAAGCTTAATGCCTCGGAAAAAATAACACACACACTCGCCATCCCCTTTCACCCCCAAAGGCCACCCACCCCTTTCCCCGCGGCCTGTACTTCTCTCCATCTATGCCATCCGGTGTCCTGCATTTTTTCTCGGTATCTTTTTTTACGCCACGCACGAGGGTGGACATTTAGAACGAGAAAAAAAAAAGGGGACTCTCCATCTCGTCTCGTGTACGAATCTCGCACCCTTCATCCCGCTCGCTTTCCCGAAGAATTTTCCCTCGACGACGAGTTCTCAATCGAGGCTCTACCCTTTTTTTTTTTCATCCCTATATTCGTAAGCGAAAAAAAAAAAATTCGAAAAAAAAAATGTGGAGTTTTATTTTAATTAATTAATTAAGGGTAATTAGGTTCGAGCGATGCTTTATAATTGGCCCCAACAGCGGGACAACACTTCCGTCGATTCGCTCGCCGCTGAAGTACGAAGCGGGAGCGAACTTCCATTCCCTCATCCCCCACTCTTCGATTCTTTCCTGGCCCGCAGCGTTGCGTCCCCTGTATCGTGCCGGAGCGCGCACGCTCGCTTATAACCTGGACGCCATGTATGTACCGGGGGACATTGGCTCGCGCACGTATAGACAAAAGCCCTCGGTAGCCTCGGTACGCGAGAGTACACCCACTCCGTGATTCCCCTTTTCGCCTATCCCTCTTCCCGTCGATTCCCCCGTCGGGCTCACCCCATCGCGCCCTCCCCGCCGCGGATGCACATCTACGTCGCCGTCATCTACATACAGGGAGAGGTCCACGAGAAGCCGAGTCGCGGAGGCAATCCGGGTCGAGGGGCAATGCGGGTCGGCCTCAAAGAAAATTAATTCAACGATTTTTTTTATAATCGAACATTCGAAAAATATTGGTGAGGTGTGTCCTAAAATTTTTTCCCGCATCATTTTTGTAGGAAATCGAGAAGCGATTATTGCCGTTATAAATAGAGAGAGTTGTTTCGTTTTACCTAATTCCTTTTTTTTTAGTATTTATCATTCTGCTTATTTTCCACAATGCCTCAATTATCATAGGAATTACTTTGAATACAATGAATACAGCGATTTTCTCACTTTCAAACTATTCTTATTTGTTCCCCCGTCGGCCTGATAATTCGTCTCGGTCACACCATTATCATCCCAATTACTCCGACCGACCAAATGCTCGAATCGAGCATCGCGAGAATAAAAAATCGCTAGTCATCGAATAGAATAAATTTACCTAAATTTCTACAAAAACAATTACAAGAATTAAATTCTTATCTGACCCTCATTGCCGCGCCGTCTCTTGCGACGAGGCGTGGCGTTCTCTGGCATCTCTTCGAGCTATCCCAAGAAAAAAAAAAAAAAAAAAAAAGAAACAAACGCAAAAACAACAAAAATTCCGAGGTTCGTGGAGAGTCGCGCGTTCCAACGGACACAGATGCGCGCGCTCGCGTCTCCGAGCGCGGGGCCAGCGTCCCGCAATTATACAGTCGTGGCAGTAGCCGGTCAAGACGGTAGGAAATTCGAGTGTGTGAAACGCGAACGAAGGGACATTGACGGGGATTTCCCCCCTCCCCTCAAGCCCCCACCCGCGAACCCGCGAAAGACAGTGTGTGGACGTTCCCTACCCTCGAACCGTTGATTCCCCTACGTCGCTCCCACTCGGTTTCGTCTGGGCGTTACCGGCGCCATCTTGGTACCGCCTACGGTACCGGAGAAGAGCGGCTTCCACCCCCGCGAACGGTCGCGCATACGCGTACGGCGAGAGCGAGAGAGATTCGACACACCGGGAGAGCTCATTTATATGGTACGTACACGTAACCGGAGGCCGGAGCGGGGCTTTATACATCTATAAGTGAGCTCGCCCACTAAGACATTGGTAATGGATCCGAGAGGAGTACGCTCTTGCAGCTTCCCGGCGCGAGGGAGAGTCGCGAAGCGCGCCCGTGGAACGGAGACGGAAACATCGAAGAGGGGAATTCCGGCTTATTTCAAAAAATCTAAGACACGAGGCGGGGGGGGGGGGGGGTGTTGGAAAGGGGACAAGGTGTCGCTCGGAGCAACGTTCCGGCGGCATCCGCGGAGCCGAAGGGGCAAGTGTCAGGGGGTTGGTTTCTCGCTCGGTCTTTCTCTCCGCTCTTCCGACTTAATTTCCACCGTCTCACGGATGCGAGTTACCGAGGAGGAGCGTCGACAGCGAAGGAGGCAGAGCTGAGAGACCTCGGCGCAGCGTCTTCCTGGCTTCGCACATGCAGCCTGGAATTGCCACGCTATCTTCGACAGCTCCGCGGCTAGGGCGGCGCAGTCATTGCGCTGGTCGTTACGCCGCTTGACCGTGTAAACCAGGGACGTGGAAGCATACGCACAGTGCCGAAGGGGCTGGCCAGGAAACCCTCTCACGCTGTTTCCACTACGCCCGGGTTACTTTCCACCAGCTCACGGTACGCGTTGCCGAGGGGCAGCAGCGGTGGCGGAGCTGCGACACCGGCGCAGCATCTTCCGCGCATCGTAGGTTGTAAAAGAAATGAATTGTAAATTTTACGTTCCGGACTGGAGCCTCTTACGCGAAAACTGATACATTACGTTCAATGTAAAATCGTGATGAATAATTGACAACCACATTTGCATTGGAATTATTGTAAATGATAAAAATTAAAGTTTTTTTCGAGTCAAAGAATTTCATCGACGTAATTAAAAATAGCTTATTTCTCATTATTTTAATACAGTGAAAATTCATTTTTTTTTAAAATCACTATTGTACATGAAATTAATTTTAATAGTTTTTGCTGAAGAACTTCGGTAGATTCAGTTTCGTAAGAATTTTTGTTTACACTGTAGATCTACCGATTTTGTGGATTGTCGATGCATTTTTTTGTGCGAATGGATCAAGCTCGGACGCAAGTACCGAAACCGTACGCATAAAGTTATAGGTGCCAGTGTCAGAGTTGGTTTCTCTCACGGTCAGAACTCTGCACTAAATGTCCAATAGATTTGGAGTAAAAAAACTTTCTAGGTCGGATCGCTAATCTTGGTAATCACTTAGTTCACCGTGATAGTTGGCAGAGACGTAACTTGTAAAAGTTATTTTTCTCAGCGAACGAGTTCTTCGGAGCCATCAATTTTTTTTAGTGTAGGCTTTTGTAATGAAACGAGAGTTTGCCAGGAAAGTGAGGATGACTGTTTGCGAGGAAGGCTGCCGTGGGTGTGGATGAGGGGAAAGAAGGGGGCGACTCGGATGGCTGTCGCGTCGTGCCAGAGGGGTTGAAGCGTAAGTGCTTTTTGTCGGAAAAATTATATGATATAGCGGAGAACGGCGACGATGAGTGGAGCAAGAAGGGAGGATCGAGGACGACGGAGAGGCGAGCGGTTTTTTTTTCTTTTTTTTTTTTCCCTGACTTTCTCTTCTACTTTTCCACCCCTGACTCTCGGGTGTCGGGCGAGAGGCAATGGCGAAGGCGAGATGATGCTCGTGGCGGCCGCGCCGGCGTCGGATTAGAAAATATGATTAGCTTCGTGCGAGGGTTATGGTATACAGAGAGGACGTGTGTGCTCAAGTGCTCGAGTATAAGAAGCGGCGGAAGAGGAGCGACGCGGGCGGAGGAGGAAGATGGAGTGGGTGAGAGGGAATCCCGGAGAATGGGGAAATTGGGAGAGTAAAAGGGGAGTGACACTCCGCTCCGTTTCGTAGCGTTACGCGCTCTCACGAGCTATCCTAGTCGAGTTTATGAGAGACTTTGTCTCTACGTGCCGGACATCGAATCGTGGAAGCTGTGTTATTTATTTTTTTTTCTTCCTTCTCGTTGTGCGAGAAGGTGGAAGGAAACATCTCTCCGGGACTAATCCCAGCGTCCAAGAGCCGAATTTATAGTCCCAATTCTGGCGTAGAGTTCGGACTTGAAGATCGAACCATGCTCTCTGGTTTGAGCTTCGAATTTACTCGGTCCAACTAAAGTTGGAATTCAAGTTCGATGATCGACGAGAATTTAAGTTCAAAGATTTTTAAAAAATGTTGCATTTTTTAGTTGATAAGTATTTTTTTGGTCCATCAATTCGAGGCCATCTTCTGATATGAAATAATACCATTGGTTTGACTACTCAACTATACGAAAAACCCATCCATCACAGAACCATCCATTATTTTTTTGAAAACTGGGAACTTACACAGTTCCATTCTGTCGCGCATGCTCAATGTCATGAACATGGAAATAACAATAACAATAATAATAAAAAAAAACAAAAAACACAATCGAATGTTGGATCTAAAAGAGGGAACTGAAAGAGCTCGCACAGTAGATGAGGAGGCGGAGGGATGGAGCAAAGCTGATGCTTTCTCGGCAGTGTTGGGCGGGTTGGGCTTAGAAGCAAGGTAGGCAACGCACGTCCTACTCTCGTTTTGCTTTCATAAACCTTTCCTATCGCCTCTCTTCCTCTCGCTTTCTCTGCCTCGGTGTCTGCCGTTTTGTCACCCTCTCGCTGCCTCGCAGCGTCACCCTTCGGCGCTTTAACCCCCAGCATCCCTCTTCATCCCCGCCAACCCAACACCCACTTTGCCACTCGCGGCTGACTCCGTCCCGCTCCCCCCGCGTCTCTCAAGTGACGAAACGACTCTGCGACTATACAATACTCGGTGAATTCTGAATGAAACAGAAAAATCTGATCTCTTCGAAAGGCGGAAGAAGACTCGTTAAAAAATTCTGATCGCTTTTACCTTTTTTACCCCTACAGAATCTATTTTCTACAAAAAATGGTCAAATTAACCGGAAGAAAAACACTGAAAAAAAATGTCTTTTTAAAGGAATTAAAGATTGGTAATTTTTATTTCTGGTATTTTGATTTTACAAAAAAATATGTTATAGTTCAATTAATGGAATTAATGTAAGTACATTTTAAGTTCCAGTAAAAAAAAAAATCACAATTCGTTTTTACAATGGAATGAAGAATCAAAACAAACAATGTAGGCAAAACGGAAGCAATCGAGCTCCAGCAAAGGCAAGAGAGTTGTGTGAAATGTGGCGAAAAAAGCGACCCCTGCGACGAAAAGTCCAACGACGACGACAGGGGTTCTGGCGATGAGTATTTCCCAGAGGAGGACCTGAGGAGTCGACTCATCAGAGTTCGCGTGAACCTTGCGTCCCCTCCGAGCGCGCTGCAAGGCTGCATAATAAGACCGTCACGCCAATTTTTATCGGGACGGTCCAAACAGGGGTGGGTTAACCCGGCGTTTTCATTCCCGACTCGCCCGTCCCTCGCACGTAGCCGGCACACAAATATATATCTATCGAATCGATCGGATGAAAAAAAAAAGTATAGAGTCTAATCATTCCGCTGGGAGCCATTCGGGAAGTAACACATGGGCGCGTACGTTGGTTTGAGCGATCGACGAAATACGATCGGTCCAATGAATCTTCGACCACTTTTAATAATTTAATTTTTCACGGAAGCATTTAAGAAAGGAGGAAATTTAATAAAAAAAAGTACGCACACTGGGACTAATCGCGTGTAGAAAAAAATGTGTGTCTTCCGAGCGTAAAAAGTAAACTAGCCGGAGCACAGCGATTCTACCCTCGCGTTGAGAATTTCACCCTTGCGAGAGAAAACGAGAACCCCGAATTTATATCGGAAACGAAGTATCGATTTCGTCACGCCCGTCCCTCAGCACGCGGCTGTGAGCGATCTTTATGATTTTAAGGGTCCACCCCTTTTTTCCTGTCCCTCAGTCTCGGTTCTCCTACCCTTGTTTTTTTTTTTGTATTTCCCGACACGAGTGTATTTTTTTACCGTGTCGCTACTTGGATTCTTTCTCGCTGGGAGAGTCCTCGACGCGCTGGTCAGAGGGTTAAGCGGAGGGACCGAAGTAATTAATCTGGATGTAACGAATCCGGTCAAGTCACGGACCAGGAACGAGGGCAGGGCTTGCCTGACACGATTGTGTGCGCCCCGGTGTTGGGGGAAAAGCAGAGCGAGCGAAACGATCCTCTTAATCAGTTCACGTCCGGCTGTCCAGTCCAGTCAACCGCCGATCGGTCAGTGTCATACGTTCTGTTTTAACTGCGGATTAAAGTAAACCGGACCAAACGCCACGGACTTCTCCATCCTCGTGTACACTCTCGAGATGTTTGCTCGACGGATTAAATTTTCTCGAGCCATATAATCACTCACTATTATTGTACTCGCGATAGACCCAGGTATAGAGCTCGAATACGTTGCTGGCTCCGAGCTATCTCATGCCGGCCTGTAAGCCCGATCAACCGACCAACCGATCCAGATCAGCCGATTCAACACTGAAACAGGGAATAACCCGTTAGATTACATTCCGACTATAATAATAATAGTGATCATTATTAATAATAACATTTCTTTGTATTATAATGACATTGATAATGAATAATAATAATATTATTTTAATAGAAATAAAAGCATCACTTTGCGCGTGGACGCCCGTTAAATGACGCAATTCACTGGTAACTTGCGATACTAACTCGCTACACACCCTTTTTGCACTTTATGAACAGGTGCAAAAATGCACGCTTTTACGATTCGCAAATGAGCTTAGGCTGAATTGTCCAACCGGGCCACATTCACCACTTTTACCCTATTCTTAAAAACAAATAATCACAGACATGCATAAAATAATAATAGAATTATCATAACTTAAGACGATAATATTATTGTTCATAATAATACGCAACAACATTCATAATTATTATTGCAATAACTTAACCCTATACAGTTCCATAGTGAGTTCGATCTGACGGTAAGGAGATGGAGGGATGTGAGAGACTTAACCGACAGGGTTGGGGGAGGGTTTCGGTTCGGGGGGTTGAGAGGCTGAAGGAAGCAGGGTCGCGTCCGCTCGCGTTGAGCAATACATTAACTGTATTAATATTGGATAAAAAAAAAATTTGGTTGCTTCGGTTCCGTGAAATAGTTCAGCACCATTCATAATAATTATCACAAAAAATTGACCCGCCGCAGAACCCTAGCCGACATGATCTCGAGGTAAGAGACTTAAGGGATGCGGGAGATTTAGCCGACGGGGATGGGGGAGGGGTTTAGTTTACGGGGGGTGGAAAGGACGAAACAAGCGAGGGCGAGTCGGCTCCCGTTGGACGTTGAGAGAAGTCCGTAGTTGTGGAAATAGCGGGTAGCGGTGAGCTGTAGTGGTGGTGTAAAATATGGATTTACCTCTCCTCCGGGTTCTCGGCTTTTCCGTCCACGCTCTTGTGCCTCGTCTCGGGCAACGCATCGGGCCATCGGGCCCTCTTGCTCTCCCGGTTCGTACGTGGAGTCGCCCGTCCGCGCACAGGCGGCTACGCAAACATTGACGATGATGCTCGGTGGAGAGAGAGGACGAGAATTTTCTCGTGTGTGACGTCGCGAACACATACGAGAGCCAGCAGCGGCAGCATTCCCATTACGCGGGGTGTCGTGGCTCGTTTGTTAGACGGGGCTGGTTGGCCGGGCACCGGGAAAGCGCGGAACGCTGAAGGGGATGAAGTGGGTGGATCGTCCTGTCTCTCTCGCTCGTCACCCCTCCCGCTTTTCCGTCTCTTTCGCGCGCGCGAAGGGGCTGTTTTGTTAGTGTTTTATTTCCACGGCTCGCGTATACACTATAAGAGACGCTGCCGCCGGTGTTTTGTCTCCGTGTGGCAGGCCACCGAGCGAATGACGCGGAGAGAAGAGAGACGGAGAGACGAGCGAAATGAAACGACGGGAGAGAGAGCGAGGAAGAGGGACGGGTGGGATGGGAAAAACCTAAGAGGAGAGCAAGTTTAAGAGGAGATCCGAGTGACGAAGGAAATACTTTTGTCAGGAACGTGAGACTGAAAGCTCTCGGCGCATAGGTGAATGTGCAAGAGTAAAATTCTCTTGCATAATGAAAAAAAAAAATAAAATATTTATAGATTTTGTAATCGAGGAGGCTCGTGCTTCAAAGGTTTCATCATCGGATGATATTTGTATGGAAAAAAAGAACTGCAGAACAACCAGCAACAGTGAAACTGGAGAATCGACGCAAAAAGCAACTAACGAACTTCCTAGCGGCCCAGAAGTGTTTCTCAGGCTCGCAATGGACTCTCCGAGCTTGTGAGGTACAGCGTAAGTATCAAGCGGGAATCCTCCATCACCCGAGCTCTGGTCCCATCGTATCGATTTGAGTTCGCCGCGCGAAAGGATTTCTCCCCCGAGCTTTTTCCCCCGCGCGTCCCATGTGTATATAAGTATACATTATATTTAGAGTCCGCTTACGTAAATGTGGATAGCGGAGATATCATCGGCCGGTGACGCCGGAATGGGTGATACGGCGGAAGCCCGGAGTCGAAGATACTTCCCCGTGCGTGTGTGCACGTATAAATGTCGCCAGGCCGTCCGCTATCTCTATACGTGCGGGGTAATTTAAAATGCGATTACTCCGAAGGGTGTCCCTCGGCCATAGGGAGAAAGAGAGAGATCAGTGGCATTCGTCGTTGGACATAAGAATAGCTAATACGATGGGTGGCCGGGCAAGAGGGCGTTCGGGGCAGGGTGAACGGCAAGCATTTCTTGGGCGCGGGCGGACGAGGGCAAAGTCCGGCTGGAGGGGTACAAGGCATTAGATATATATAGGAGGAAAAGCGCGGCACCGACGGCGAAGGGTGAGCTGGATGGTTGCCATTAAAAGATTTCGACCTACCCTTTGCCTCTCTCCGGTACCCGCTACCTCGCGTTTTCCCTCCTCGAAGCACCCCTCGCCTCCCGGCCCGAGGCGCCCATATATAAGGGTGAGTAATCTGAGTGAGCCCGGCAGCAGAAGCAGCACCACCGGCACACACCAGTCCAACCTCTCCCTACTTCGTTCTTACTTCTCTGCCTTCTTTATCTTTTTTTCTCACCCGCATCGCGTACACCTTTACTCCGCCCTTCCGTTCATCCTCCTCATTCGGTCCCCACCTACCCTCGGCCGAGTTCGTCATACGGAGCGGCGGGTGTCTACGTATATCCGTCTCGATCCCCCTCGGCTTCCACACCCGCGCCACGATTCCGTACTCCGTGCGAGTCTTCTACATACTTTTACTTATACTCGCTCGTTCTACCTTACCGACTGTCCGTGGCGAGACGGGCCTGCAAAGAAATTGCGAAGTAGCGACGACGATGGCCATGGAATATACCGTAAGAAAGAGAAAATGAGACCCACCGACTCAAGGGCTACACGCAGCTTCCAATCGTCCTCCGCAGTCCTGTTTGCTTCTCTCTTCGATCCTACGTGTGAAAAAACCTAAGTTTCACGTTGGATAGTGGAAATGCACACCCTCGTACGATAAAGTAGAGAAAGAAATGAGGGTACAGTCTCCCCCTCGGGAAACCGGGGGGGGGGGGGGGGGTTGAAGCGAGACGAAAAGTTTAAATAAGGGAGGACGGAGAAAAAGAGAGATGACGAGCAAACACACATCGAACTTTGAGTCGCATACACCGGTGTCCGCTCGCTGCTTCCTCACACGTATGGCCGCGTTAGAGAGGGTAGGATTGGCAGCTCTGATCAATATTCGATTTTTGAAATATCTCCTCCACACCCCCGCGCACCCTCACCGTTCAAACTCATCCCCCTACCCCCCAGCCATTTCGAACCACCGACGATCTCTCTCTCCATCGACCGCTCCTGGCTTTTTCCTTCGTCTCTTTCTCTCCTTTTAACATTCGCGCCGGGGCAGTCCGTCCCGGGGTGCTTCTCTTCCTAGCTTCTCCTCACTCTCTCTCTCACCGGGGTCCCTCGCGTCACACGGTTACACCGCCGCGCCGGCCGGTCCCTCTCTTACAAACCCGACCCACCCTCTCCTCCTCCCCCCGTCGCCACCCCTAGCACGTTCCCTCGAAAGCTCGATACTCCATTTGTATTTTTAAACTGGAATCCCGTATAGTATACGTACGAATGCGCGCTCCGGGCTTCCCGTACTCCGTTTTTTCTCTCTCACTCCGATTTTCCTCTCCCGTCCTACGCTGTCCGACTCGCTTCGCGTCTCTCTCGCTCCCCCCGCAACCATTCCCATCGCCATTACCACCGGAGCCTTCGTCCTCCACACCCCCTATCTCTATGTCTCTCCCTTTCCGTGTTTCGCGAAGCTCCCTTTCGTTTCTTTTTCCTTCGAGGATTTTCCATCGCCGTCGTCCTCTCACACAGGGTGCACGTATCTGCATGTAGGTGTGCCTTCGATATCGCGCGGGGAGGTTGCGACAGCGTAAGGGAAGGGCGGCAAGACCGAGCGAATGGGACCGAACGGCGGCGCCACGATCCATCGGAATTTTAAGGAAATAGGGAGGACACTCGATGCATACTATGCGACCGGGCCGGGTCGCTGTGGATCGGAGCGAGAGGGTGCGGGCTGCGAGCTACAACACCGGAGGGTGGGAAAAGGAAATAATAGAAAACACGTACAATCGTGGGTGGTGGGTGCGGCGGACAGGGGGGGGGGGGGGGTGGGTGGTATGTAAATGGGAATAATGTGTGCGATGGAAATGTATGCGACGGTGGGACAGCGAGAGAACGAGAGTAACGGGCGCGGCGTTGCAGCCAGGCATCACCTGTACGTGTGTGTCTCCGCGCGCACATGTGCGCGCGGCTTTGGAGAGGGTGACACGGCGGGAGGGTTCGGAGCGGCTGCCTCGGGTGGCGCGCACTCCTCGCGTGTGACGGGACACAGGTGCATTTTTGTACCTCTATGTGTATTCGAGAAACTCGCGTATCAGACGTCGATGGGAGGTCGCAAGGGGGAACACTTCTTTCTCTTTGCACAGCGCGGAAGCAGCGACGTCGAATTGGAATTTCTTCTTTTTTTTTTTCACCCTGTGGAAAATCACGCGAGTTTTCGTATACCGAAATACCCCCGACCAGGCCCTCGCTATGCAGAGGGAAAATGGATCGCCGGCTCAAGCGAGAACTGAAAATTTATTCTAGTGGTGTTGTTATTACTATAATTTTTTTTTTTCACTGGATCATTATTATTATCATCAATTAAGGGTAGTTCAGCTGCGCGAGCTGAAAAAGTCGAAGTCTCGATAACTGTAGAAATTGCATTCTGAAGTTATAACTATTATTATTATTGTTAATTAAGTGTGGCATAGCTCAGCGAGCTGAAAAAGTTGAAGCACCGATATCGGCAGAAAAATTTCTCCCGACATCTCTGCCATTAACGTTCGTTATTACGTTCGAGATTTCATCCAATCCAAGTGCAATACTCTCCAATGGTCATATATATATATATTATCTTTAATTGAATCCGAAGCGAGAGCTTTCACGTGGAAGCTTCGTGTGTACTCGTGCTCCCAATAAAGCCAGAAACTGCATTGAGAAACTATCGAGGAGAAAAAAGCACAAAAAGAACACAAGTGAAAAAATAAAAAGGACGAAAAAAAAAAAATTTTAATGGAGAAAATAATTGGTCCATTCGGCGACGGCGCAGTCTATCGCACTGCCGCGGTGGGAAGTCCTCGGCTTCGCGGGCAACCCTCGCGAATCAACGGTCAGTAATTAGAAGGGTGAAGCTCGGGAGTTCCTCATTAGCGGGGCGATGATTGGCTGACCGAGAGTCACGTGGGGGAGAACCGAGCGACCGTTCGCCGCGAGGCACAACGTGGCAGCAGCAGGGGCGCGGGTGGTCGAAGGGGAGGAGGGGTTGTTCGGTTGCGGCCGAGACGCATTCTCTCGTCGCTTGTTTCTAGCTACCCCCGAGTAACTGGTACTCGGTGGCCACGCCTACACCCCCTTTCGCGCGATTCACGCTATCAAAGGCGGGTTCCATCGCTCCTGGATTAATTACAACGCCCACCCGACAAATGAGCGAATCAGGGGGAATTTCGCTTCCCCCGTTCGGGAGGGTGAACGAAAGGATTCGCGCGCACAAATCTACCCCTTCGATTCTCCACCGTTTCATCGCGGCCCGCCGGAATCGATTAACGCCGAGCGATCGATGCACCGCTTCCGGTTTTCAATTGGACGGGGGGGGGCGTCAAGGACGGCTCTGCGCTGATGATAATGAGATAAACAAAAAATGATGAAATTCCGTGGAGTCCGGGAGCGAGGAAAATTGGACAGGGGGATCGTCCAATCACGATTGGATTCGACAAAAGAATCGTCAAAGTGGATTTATTTACGACTGACCGGTCGCTCATTATATAATTGACGGGGTAAATTCATGCAGCCACGCCCGTGTTCGGCCATCGCTGCACTTTTCCCGGAAATCCAATCGTTATTGGTAACGATTCTTTTTTTTTTTTTTTTTTACGGTTTCATCGGTGACGAGAAATTTCTCTCTTTCTGTTCTATCCGTTTCTCCAAGCTGTAACTCTCCGAGTGTCGCTGGGTGTAGATATACACTACCGGATTAGCCATGTAAATCTCATGCAAATTGGCCGGTAGCGCCTTCAAGACGGTTTGATTGGCCACTCGCGGCGAATTCGCTGATTGGATTGCCGTCCACCGTACCGCACACCGCTTGTCCTCTTTCATATATATATATATATATATATATCTGGACGACTGCTCTCCGGCTAATCACGCAATTACTCCAACCGGCTTTAATTTTATCCTTAATTAAATCCAATCTCGTCGCGCAGCGGAACAAACGGTACTCCACCTCGTCGTCACAGAAGACTTCTAGGTATATTTTATATACATATATATACATTTATTAAATTGCGGCTCCGGGGGCCACTTCGGGATGGCAAGGGCGTGCAACTGGAAAAATATCCTCGACTCACGGCTGAATGAACAATTCCCTGCTTCGGAAGGGTTGAACCTCATTTCTCCGATAGCTAAAAAAAATGCCTCCCGCTAAGCTCAATGTTTGATGCAAAAAAGTGTTCCGTCTCGTTTTGATTTGCGATTCGTTCGGCGGCAGGAAAAAAAATTAATATTCCCCCACGGGCGCAATATTTATTACTGCGTTATTGGAGAACCTCACTGCCTAATAACAATTTATTATATACCTCATTTTTTTTAATAATTTTTTTCATCGTACTCTCGTTCGCGTAATAACGAGAGCAATTTATATCGCTCGGCCGAAGGTGTGCGTGTATGTACGGTGAGCGCCATACGGAGAAATAGCGGACGGGCAGTGAGAAGGGCGAGGCAAGGGAAAACGATTGGTCCTGGAAAATACGAAAAGCTGACAAACGACCCTGTTGACGTTCGCCTTCGTTGAAACAAAACGACGAACGAACGGAAAGGGGCGCAGAAGAGGGGGTCTCTTCGTTTCCTCTTGGCTCCACAAGCGCGACTCTCACTCGCCTTCATATTTCATATTTCTCACACCCGCTCTACTTTCCACACTCCTCTCCGCTCTCTCTACCCTTCCTCCCGCTGTCGCTGCCCTGATGCAACGAGTTTACTCCATCCACGGCTCACCCTCGCTGCACTGTACGTGCCATTTTTTTTTCTCTCTTCCCTCTCTCCCGCCTTGGACACGGATACACCGCTGCGAGATTAATTTTTCGACCTACGGACGTTAACGGCTCGTGAGCATAAAAAATTAAATAAAAAATACAAGAATTAGTAATAATAAAATTTCGGGTTTAATTGGTAAATCTTTTAGTGTAAGAACAACTTGTTGTTTGGTCGTGACTCGAATCGGAGTAATAAGTTGCGTGATAAGATGAGCCTGATAAGAGGGACAGTTTAATCCGAGATTTTATGGATTCAAATCATAGTTTGTGACTTTGGGAAAAAAATGATACATTTTCTTTCCAAACTGAACGGATAAAAAGCCAATTCACAATTACTCTCGGAGAAATGATACGGAAGAGAATAAAATAAAATAATGTCGGGGAGTTTCGTTAACATCTGCGTTGGATTTTCCAGCAGGTATCGTCAGAGAGATCCGAATTACGGCTGAGCCACGGGGAATTAATGTTGGCACGGGAGTGAAGCCCGCCACGTCTGTTTCTTTCCACCACTTAATTTATCCCCGAGTCTGCGAGAGACGGAGGCTAATTTTGTTTAATTTATTAAGAAAACCCTCGCCGAGGAGGGCCAAAACTCTGGCCGGTTAGATATACAGCGATCCTTCCCTCGCAAACCCCACTCCACTCTCTCTCTGTCTAACGACGTAATCCTCTAAAAAGTTATAAAGTTACAAGGTACATTTTTTAAAAGCATCCCGACACTACCCATCCAGTTTCACCCTCGGCGCCACGTCGCAACCCTCTTCGCTCCCCACCCAGCTCTCACTACTTTCCTACCGTCACAGAAACACTATACCAACGTTACGCTAGCTTCCTTTTTTTGCCACTCTTTATATTTTATTGCCTCACATTTCACGTCGCGTCCGCTGTCGGCTCCCCTGCATATATTTACGCAGGTGCGCTTTGCAAGGTAGACAATAGGAACAGGTTGTGTTCGAGGATACAGCGTGCTGTACTTGGTAAAAAAATGAATTAAATTTATCTCGAGGAATTAGGGTAAGAAAATACAGGTCAAGCGGGTAAGGATCACTACGGATGGAACGTACGAAATTTTGTTAGATCTAATTTTTTTTTATATTCGTGAGGAGGAAAAAATGTCTCGAGTAGTCGAGGCGGGTTGTATAAGAGCTTTGAAATTTTATAACTATCCCAAGGCGATAAGAGCGCCCGAAGTGTTCTCTGTCAGGTAGACAACAGGTGTAGGTGGAGAAGTCAATAAAGAAACGAGAAAAAAATAACTCGAGTAGTCGATGCTTATTGCTGATCAGACCTGCGAAATTTATATTTGTTCCTATCCCAAGATGTTGAAAACATTCGAGGTGTGCACTGCAAGGAATTGCTCTAAGAAAAAGAGTCGAAGCAGGTAAGAGTCATTATGGATCGGACGTACGAAATTTGATGAACTTTAAGTATTTTTTTCATAGAAAAAGAAGAAAAAAAAAGTCCGAGTAGTCGATGTTCGTAACTTGTCAGACCTGCAAAATTTCATAGTTCCTCCGTTCCAATACGGTATCCTTCGGCCTGTTCTCTAATCAGCCCTATCGCAACGCCCTTCGGCGTATCTGCGATTGCGACTGTAAATTATACCGCGCACCGACGCACACACACACACACAAACACACATCCCCAGACAGAGAGTCCAGTGCAGAGGTGCCTAGCGTCAATTTCGCATTCAAATTTCCATACAATCGAATTAACGAACAAAAGAGCAACCGGTCGTTTGATCCGTCCCATCGAGCGATATAGTTGGACCGTTGCATACACACGCAGTATAACAGTTCGCTTCTAGCTTCATCTTCCTTCGACATTGGCTTCTGGGCTCCCATAGTCGAACTCCCATCGTATTCGCCCCCGGTTTCCGGTCTTCCCATCGCGCAGTCTAGAACGGGCCGCCACAAAGTGGCGCCCCCTCAATTATGAATAATTCGCCGAATACAAATTCCCTTAATTTCTCACCCTCCTTCTCCCTTCCCACCGACGCTCCAGGAACTTACCCCGTTTCCTGGACGCACGCACACAAGGATTACGCGAGAATAGACGAGAGCGGAGTAATGCAAGACAGCGGGGCAAAACGGGATAGTAGGAGAAAACGCTGTTTCAATGAGTTTTGGAACCGGCGGTGAAGCGGCTCAAAACCGGCGTTGACAATTCGGATGCATCGTTTCAGCTCATCGTCCTATGTTGCCCTGCTCGCCGGACATTTCCCGATCCGAAGTCTCGACTCTGATGCAACTAGAAGTTGCTCCTCAGCACTGCCTGTCCGTGAGGGTTGCGCACTTGTATCCGACGGAGGAACGTTAACGCGTCCCTAATTAATCCGCCCGCCGACGGGCGCAACAGATGCGCCCTCGACGAAATTTAAATTTATTCCTGCGAGGTACAGACAGGGCCCTCGCGATCGTGCGCACGCGAGTGTGCGCGCTTACGATCGTGGGTGAAATAGAAGGTGAGCGCAGAGAGGATCAAATGGAGACGGCGTCACCTGCTACCCGCTGGCTCAGGACCTGTGTCCACTGTCCCGCTCCTCTCTCGATTCATCCTATCCTTTCTCTCCTCCGGCGTCTATTTTTCTTCCTCCGCATACAGTCCCTCGTCGGACTCCGTCGGGCCCGCCCGTTCCTCCATTATTCCATTATACAGTCGTCCGAGCGAGCCGTAAAACTCGAGCGCCGGAGGAGAGACGAGCTCGAAAGAGGCATTCCCGAACGATCAAACTTTAATTCAATTAGGCGGTGGCTATCGAGACGGAGCCGGCAACCTGGATCGTTGCTTCCTCGAGGCTCCCCTCACCCCCTCTCGCCGCACTTCCGGCAGCCCCTGGGAATATACATTATTTTCGGCTCACCGCGTACAGGTAAACTAAGGAGCTTCCGGAAGATCCGCTTCCTACTTTGCACTCGATCGTGAAGATTGATTTTTTTTTTATACTTAGAATCGCGGATGTAAGGTGAACGGCCTAATTACTGACCACCTAAGCTGGGGATGGCATCGAATGAAGATGTTTAAAAATGATGATACTTTTTACTATTTTTTATTTTTATAATATCGAAATTCCATTTACCCTCGGCATATTCAATTTTTTTTGTAAATTCTTTATTAATAATTTTCGATCGTAGATGAATTGGTTAACGAACGGTAATTGGACCACGTTCTATACTCGGGCCGTTCACCTTACCTGTGTATTTATGGTCAACGAGACAACAGTCAATTTTACGCATGAAAGCCCTTAAGGCGGAATTTTGCCTGACAAGGCCTGACCAGGACCTTGGTAGACTCCGATGTTCCAAAGACCCGCACTTAATTTCGCACTCGATTGTGAAGATAGATTTTTTTTTGCGAACTTCCAATTGCCCAAGTGACCGTGTAATTATCGTCAACCAGGTAAGTGGAAATAGCAAAAAACAAGAAAAACAAAAGATTTCAATAAAACCATCAATCGAAATTTTTATTAAAATCTCCACGATTTTCGGATCACGAAAAAAAAAGCTGTCAGGACTGCTGGTTGATATAGACGATACGCGGGTTGAAAAAAGTTGAATACATTTTGGGTCGAGTCCGTGACGATGGTGTGATTGGTCGCGGCAAGGTGCAACGCAAGGCGACACCGGGAGATCCCTGGAACTCGACAATTTGGAAGGGATGAGGCAACATTTATATACACATATATACATACCACCGTTGTATATACATGTATAGAGCTGGAAGTTAATAAAAAAACGTAACCCACGTACCTTAACGCGGGTTTTAGGGCGTTTTGATCCGCAGCCTCGGTTACGCTGTTTCTCGGGTATCGAGGGAGTCGCGAGAAAAGAAGATCCGAATGGCTTCGGCCGGACTTGGATTGGCCTGGCGAGGCACGGTCTCGATTTCGAGTCCGTTCTTACGAAACAAGAGCAATGAGTCCAAAGCGCCGCCGGTTGTTGGAATTCAACGGTGTGGCGAAGAACGAGGAAAGAGGAACGATACGAGGAGAAATGTAGGAGGGGGAGGAAGGGGGCATATAAGCGCGTCGTTCTTCGCCAAGGTGACTATTTTTTCTTCCTCGTTTGATTGACTAACGTCAGTCAGCCTGGAGAGAGAGGGAAGAGGCGAGGAGAATCAGCGACCGGAGAAGAGTCGTATATACTCGACAGACTCGAACGAATCAGCCTCTGCCCTCACGGTGGATCCCCCTATTTGGTATTCCATGTAGATAAGTACAGTCGGAATAACAAATGCTCCGCGCTGGCCGGGGTCACCGTGATTATACCAGGCAAACAAATCTGTATGCGATTGCGGAGAAAAGAGGGAGGTATCAGTCTCCGGGCTGGACCACCTCGACGAGCCAACTTCCGAACGAATAGTATTAATATTTAATTTTTTTTTTGTTCAACTTGACGTTAAATTAATGATTTTTATAAACAGAGGTACTTTGAGATACACGCGAATTATTTTTTTGGTGGAAGAGGATATTTCTTCTCTGTAAAGTTCATCTATCCGATCTACCGTATAAGATAAAGTTGGGAGGTGCATTTTTTAATAGCATCCCGAAACGATCTATCCTGCTTCATTTTGACGAACAAACTTGGGTCAAACCAACTTCGGACCGAAAAGTATTGTTATTTAATTTATTTTTCTGTAGCCGAGAAATCGATGATTTAAATAAATATACACGCTTTGAAGCCCACGAACTTTTTTGGTGAACACGGATATTTCTTCTGAAAATTCTATCGAGTTTGTTCTACTCCAAAGCTTCATTGAGTAACGCTTCAAAAGTCACTGCGACGTGTAACATGCTTCGTCAAAGGGTACCTTATTTTTAACGTCATTTTATTTTTATTACCGGCAAACAATTTTCCAATTACAACTTCGCCTTTTCTGATGAAAAATTCATTACATTTTTTTTACATTGAAAGTAACATTTTTTCCACACGCTTCCATATACTATGTGGAAAGTGTTGCCCGATGAAAATAATATATTTTCACCGAGAAGGTGGGTTTGGGCGAATCGTGTAAGCCTCGGTTCGTCCTATCGAGCAGAGATCTTCGTCGACTGTACCGAGTTTGCCGAGAGTCAAAGACGACTATCGCACAGTGTTTAAACGAATGATTGCTGCGGCCCTCGCGAGTGAGGCTGCGGACCCGTAATAGACGAGGCTCGTTTTCGCCATGCACATTGGATTTACCATTCTTACGTGGAATCGCAAAAAGAAGAAAAAAAGAAAACAAACAAACAAACAAAAGTTCTGTGTGAAAAGACGACGGAAACCAGGAATGAAAGCCTGTTAGACTCGAAGTCCGAGTGGTAACCCGTTGATGCTTTCACACACGCCAGTAAATATATCCTTGCACCTGGGATGAGTCCGGGAACAAGCGGGAGATGCGGCAGCGAGAATCGTCCAGTGAGAAAGCTTAGTTGAGAAAATGTGCAAGTATTATAGTTTGAAATGTTTGCTCTGGCAGGACAACAAGACAGCTCTGTATCTTCGGGACGGATAGGCTGATATTCGATTCGTTCTGTGTACACGCTACATCATATGATATATAAAGGTGTGCGAGTTATATATAAGAAAACCGAGAGTAAACGCGGAGGATAGAAAGAGCTTCGAGAGCTCCCGCTGTCGCGGCTGCTGTTGGCGACCATCACCAAGTCAAATCGTCGTCGTCGACGTCGTCTCTCGCAACGCGCCAGCGAATAATCTTAAATTCAAATTAAGAACGAGTCTACAAATTTAAACAATAAACGATCAGATTCTCGGCGATTCAAATTTAAACGGCGATCAGGACAATGGGGAGGGGAAAGCCGTATGGGATGGTGGAGAGCTATCCTCGTCCGTCGCGCGATCTCACCCGTGCATCCTTCAGCCGATGTGTCTCGTCTTCGATCGCCTCCGCGAGGAGACCGCCGAAATTCGAGTATGTGAAAAAAATTTTACGAAAAAAACGGCCCACTGTCGGAAATGAGAAATTATCGAAGTTAGAAATAAAATGGATAACAGAGATTTTTTTACAAACTATGACTGTTCAACCCCGAGTAAGAGAAATTTTAGGATTAACCAAGGCGTCGTGTTAACCTTCCACAAGGGTCATTTGGTTGGTACAACGAAAATGTTTTAATCGACAGAAATAAATAATCGCCGAAGAAAAACGATGCTGTAGGTGTGACGACCAAAGAACAGCTCTAAAAGTATGTCATCGCGGCTTTCGGTTAATCCAACCAATGCTTATTCCAACTGTACTAATCGTAGGTTCGATGCAATTTACCAGTGAAATTGTTAGCTGGTACCGAAGACCCGGGTTTTCAACGGGTCGGGAAGGGGACGCAGGAACGGAAGGATAAGAAGCGTGCTGCAGGGTCTCCGGCTACGGTCGCCAGGCCCGGCGTGGCATAGAACACAGACGAGAGGCCGATCGGACGTCAGATCGAATCTCGTCGGTTGAATCAAATTTGGCAAAATAAAAGAGAGGCGAAAAATCGAATAAGGCAGCGGACGAGCCGAAGGCAGGCAGGCAGAGGGCACGAGCAGGGAGGACGGCGAGAACAGTTGCGTATCGTGCGTGCGTGTGTATTAGCATGCGGGAGGGCGAGCGCGGTCCAGTTGACCAGAATCAGAATCAAGAGGGGAAGCTCCTCTTAGGTAGAGTAAGTTCGGTACGAGAATGAGAGAGGGCCTTGTCTTCCACAGGTCCCAATCCTCGTGCCGTTTCTCTCCCGTAGAAACTGTAGAACGCCTCGTTTTCGCCGCAAAAAAAGCCGCCGAGGGAAGAAGAAGAAAAAAGAAAAGAAATAAAGGGAAAAAGGGTACTTTTAGAACGTTTCTTTGTGTGCTAAGCAGCGAGTCCTCCCGACTCCGATCCAGAAGCGGAGAGGAAGGCGAGGACGGGAAGCGCGAGTATTATTATACACGCGCCCCGGTCCGGAGTGCGATCGGGAATGAGAAACCGGGAGACGCGAACGAGCCAGCCGAATGGAAAAAGGATAGCAGAAAACAGTCAGATAGCGCGGGGAGTTATAAGAAACAAGAAGCGTGTGTGTTCACCTCCCGGTATATATACTTTATCTCTTTCTTACGGGCCGTCCTGTTCGCCCTTTCTTGCGCGCGGGCTCTCGATCTCCAACCGCGCCGCGGTACCCGGTCCGCGCCGATCTCGTCGCGCTCCTGCCCGGGCTCTCATAATTGCGATCTACGAGACGCCCGCGTTCCCTCCCCGGCGATTTATCGCTCCTCGTGTCGCTAAGCGGCGATTCTCTCTGTCCGCCGAGTCGAATGAATTCCGGAACAAGGACAACGACGACGAATGGCCGGTAAAAGGGACGAGGCATATAAAAGATATCGGACACGGCGAGGAGGCGCAATCGCGGAGCTGATCGCGCCTCAACGATCGTACGCTTTTCCGGTCCGATCGGTTCCGGCCGGTATCGCCGTACTTTCGTAGTGTGAAACTGCAGCACCGAAAATTATTTCGCGATCGGTAAGCCGGAGTAAATTTGAAGGTAGAGCAACCCGGACGATTCCAAAGCCGTCCGAGGTGCTTGAAAATTACCGCGGGCTTGTCTCCAACGAAAAATAAAAACAAAATGTTCCGATAAGAGGTCCGAGAGAGCGTAGAACAGTCGCAGTCGGACCTCAGGCGCGACAACGAGGATGATCGCCTTACCAGTTTCTACCGAATGGAGTTTATGCAGACCGAGTAGGGAAACGACCGCGAGGCGGTGTCGGCTGAGTCGGCTCCTCTTCTCTCTCCCCGGCCCAAACAAGCACCGGGAAGAGGATACATATAGGTGGACTCTCTACGTGAGGGAGATCCTTGCGCTAGACAACCGGCGCCATTTAAAGTGGACCATTTGAATTCACGCCGCGTGTCCGTCCCCACTCTCCACTTTCGTCCGTATCCGCTCTCAACGAGACCTCTATCGTGTATTCAAACATCCTGACTTCACTCGCATTAATACAGTATTTTTTAAAAATCACCCCCCTCCCACCCTCCCCCCAACATTTGACTAAATGCGGAGACGCGTGTTTGACGATCTTTCGCGAAAGTGGATGGTTGTACCGAGATGATCAAAATAAGAAAAAAAATATATAGGGCAGAAGTGGGGAATGTGGCCTACTTTGATAAACAAGTAAATATCTCGCTATTTTCACCCTGCTCATAAAAATCAATGAAAATAATGATATTTGTATATCGCACCCAGGAACCGAATTAACGATGACTAAGCCGATCGGCGGAAAACACGATGCTTAAAGGGTGTGCAGAGCGGAGTCGCGGATCGTTTTATACCGATGTTCGGCTGTGGTCATCGCGGTGTACACATCGGGGAACAAGCATCATGCCCACGGTTCCTCGCTCGGTTTCCTCTCGCGCGCTCTCATTTATTATGCATACCCAGATACGTGTCGGAGATTGTTACACGCGGAGAGAAGGGCTCTCGAAGGGGGTAAGGGTAGACACCGCGCGCCTATGGTCGTTGCACACCGCGCTCGCCTCCGCGAGACACGTGTGTAACGAGAAGACCACGATTGGCCGAGCATACACCTACCGAAACGTCGATGAAACGACCACGATCGAGGACAGTCTCCTTTCCAGCCTCTCCGTTCTCTTGCCAATGGCTGCTGATTTATCCCGACTCGGCAAAATTACTTTTCGACAACAGGCTCCTCCACGTGGTGTTCCATTTTCGGGAATCCGGAAATCAACTAGTCGGCCATAACTTAGAACTAACTTCAATTTTTTTTCTTCATTTCTTGGGTCATGCGGGTTTTTGGATCGTATTTTGGGGAGGGTCAAAAGAATTAACAAACTTTCAATGTTTCTTTTGCAAGCTGGAACTAAACCCTAAAATCAAGCTCTAAAATTAAGCATTAAAACTAAACTCTGAAAATAAATGTGAAGAAATTAGACGCTGACTTTTAGTACAGGCAACAGCTTTACCGCGAGTCCAGCCGCATGGAAAGATTTTAGTTAAAATTTTTTTTTTTTAACACGAACGGTACATGGTCCGATTCGAAAACGGTAATAGCTCCAGTGTCGCCTAACGAATTTTAATATAAAAAAAACGACCGGAAAGCCTCGTAGCACTCAAAGAGAACGAGATAATAGTAGTACGTGCGTGCGTGCCTGCTCGGTTCTCGGGTCTCCGCTCGTTCAACGAGTTTCATTCATGTGACGCGATATCGTCGTCGCTGTCGGTCCGCCGTTAGAAGGTAAAAGCCGTGAGGTGAGGAGAGGCTGCTACTCGGGATGTTTAATCGGACAGCGCGATCTCGTGAGTGAGAGAATACGATAAAGAAAGAAGACCAAAAAAATAAGGAAAAGGGTCCACGTAGCCGGTGTGTCCGGAGCGTGCGGACGACGCAGGAAAAAAATAAATAAAAATAAAATAGTACAAGTTAAGGCGTAGAGTCGTTCGTTTCGTGGCGGGGAGGTCGCTAGACCTTCCTCGACGAAACGAGCGCGAAGAGGGTAGAATCATCACGTTCCGGGCAGGACGACCCAGTGTCGAGTCGGAACTATTCGTCATCCGTCTACAGCTCGTTTTTTTCTCTTTAGTGATACGGAACCAGAATATGCTCCTGTTGTTTCCGACGAGGCTTGGAACTGGGAGAGCGAGACGTAGACGTCACCGAGCGCTGAAATTAAGATAAAATTATGGATAAAGCGGGCGAGAGGCTGCAGCGTAGGCACATTCACGTAAACGAGCTAGTCGTACGTAAGGCAGCGGCGGACCTCGGAGAACAAGGGAATGAGACGATCCGGAGAGCCGGAGGATTTAGATGAGAAAGGAGCACGAGCACGTACACAGCCGGTTTCGGCTATGCGAGCTCGCTAGATCTTCGGGGAGGCTGCGACATGCCCGCCGGATTACAAGCTAAATTTTTTTATCCCTGCTCGTTATTGCTGGAACTTAGCGGTTACAACCTTGTTCGGTCGTGAAATCTGTCCGGCCATGGTTATCGTCGATGTGTCCGGGTGAATTTAAGAGAAAAATTTGAAAAACAAAAATTCATCGCGATTATTTGTGATTGGGAGTGAAATGAATACAATAAGCGTAAGTTCGCAAAGCGAGTTCTTCATTCAAATGTCTGGTGCACTCTTCATAACGAATTGGTCAACGACGATGCGCGGCGACGAATGTGAGTGCAAAAGGGAGGAGCACTTCCGGAACGGGAATGAAATTAGCGGAGATGCGAGGGCAAAGCATCGGTAGCCGAAAGAAAGAAAGACGGAGATCAGTTAATTTTTCTACCGCGGTTTCTTTTGTGGGTCCTTGGAATTCGCCCTTTCGCCGCGCCTGTTCATCTCAAAACTCATGCCACTCCGGGACGTCGAGTGCCTCAGAGAGCTTCTTGTCGAATTATTATTTCTCTCTTTTCGGCGGTTCTTTTAATTTCTTTTTTTGTTTTATTAAACTCGTCCCGTCTTTCCTTTTTTCTTGTGGTCAAAGCAGCGAAACGTGATGTTCCTTTGCGTCGGTGGAGAGAAAGATAGAGCCCTCGGATGAGTACTCTTTTTCTCGGAAGATGTTTCGAACCAGCGGGATAAGTAGCGGCGGTCCTGTAGTCCCGTAGGTAGGCGAACTCTGATCTCCGTTGCAAAGTTGACACCACCGGATTCTGCGAGCAGACAAACGAGAATAGGAACTTTGGGGATTTTCGACAAAACATTGTGAACTCTAATAGGGATTATTGCACTGAAAAAAAAAAGAAATGGTTGCATTAACCGAGTTGCGATTATTCGCGTTCGATACCGTCATTTGATTGGTACAACGAGAGTGTTTCAGTGAAAAATGCACCATGTGATTGAAGCCAATAATCCTCCATCGAAAAAATCCTTTAATCTTATCAATGAAAATATCAATTTTTAACTTGTGTCAGCGTAGCTTTTCGTTGATCTAGATATTTTTTCTTCTCGGTGATCGGGAGAATTTCCTTGTCCCGCTGAGACATTCCTGGTCATAGAACGGTGGATCGAGCTTAGAGATCATCTGCGATTCAGGAATATGTTCGATCTCGCGTCGATACGCGTACGGATACCTTATGGATCGGCGGTGCCAGACAGTCAGGGAAACGCACAGGAAGCCGGAGACTCGAATGTCAAGGCTCCGGTTGCTTGTTACCATAAAGTCTGCCTTTCAGATCCACATAAGCTGCGTGCTCCTGCATCGGTGTTTACCTTTTTTTCCTCGCGGGTTCCAGCGTCTCGAGCTCTTTAGCATTCGAAGAGACCAAGAGAGCGAAGGAACGTCGATGTGACAGACGCCGAGACGGAGAGGAAGCGCTACGGAGTTCGGGTTGGTTGCGCAACGCGCGAGACGCGAAATCGTCGGGAAACGATCTACCGCGCATCTCCCTCGCTTCTCCCGCCGCCTCGAGGAATCGATGAACTAACTCCGTTGGATCTATCGGTATCTCGGGCGCGTCCGTTATGGAAACAAGATTGTAATTTTGAGAACACGGACGAACTCTGCTCTCCATATTTGAATTAGAACAATGGAGCCCGTGACGCTGGGACGATGCGTCCGGCAGAGATGAGCGAGCGCGTTTACCGATTTCTCGAGTGCGCAGGCGCGCGTGCACGCGCAACCGGGAGAACCCGTGTAACGTTCGAAATTAATGATCCTCGAATTTTCTCGATCGAATAAATACACGGATGAAAAGAAAAAAAACAACTATTTTGTCGAGCTGGTATGGAGGAGTCGAGATGCAGGTATAATTGTATACGACGGAAAGGTTATAATACACGACGAGGTGTACGGGAGAGTCATGGGAATTCCTGAGGAATGCCACCCCGCTCCCACCATCCCTCGAACATCGGGCCCGGCGCATAAGTTATGCACCCGTACTCGCATAGCCGTTGAGCGTCGAGGAATAAAGTGCGTGCGGGAGTGCACCGCCAGGTTGTTTCTTTCTTTTTTCATCTTGCACGTACAGCAGACAGAGGGAGCGAATTTAGCCTCGAAGTCGCACACGACTAGGCATGAGAAACGGAAGTGGCAGATTTGTAAGAACGCGCAAGCTGTCGCCGCCTTAAATTCCCAAACGAGCTCCACGCGCCGGTTTAGGGTATGTCAGGTGGGGCGATATGGTCATGGATTTTTTTTACACATTGAAAATAGGAGGTTCGTCGTTTGAAGAACCTTTATCCTCTTGATTGTAACCAACTCTATAAACATGGAGCTAGAGTAGGTTACTCTGTGAATAAACACACATTCAAGTTGGTATAATGTATAATGTATAAGTACAATGTTTTCTATTAAGGGCGAAATTTAATTTCCAAAGCTGTTTCGACACAGTATAATTTTTTCTTGTTTTAATCTTTTTTTCTGAATCTTCATTAATTCTCGCTACTCAGACTTTTTAAATTTAACCGCAGCTGTATGACCATAGTAATGGTTTTAGTCGATCAGACGTAGAGAAGCATAGGACAGGACGGTGCGAATTTTCGTCCGAACGCGCTGTTCATCTCCGCTCCGATTTATCGATATTCACGCTCTCCGGCTCGGGCGAACGGGGAGTCGTTCGCGCGCGCGATTCTGTCGCCGGGAGGAAACCTACGAAACAGAAACGGGCGAGGGATCGAACTCAGTGGTACGGCAAATGCATAGAAGAGTGAAGAGAGCCGACAATGAGATAGGGAGAGGCCGACCGTCGACGCCCTGCGCCGCAACGCGCCGAACCGGAGATAGCGATCGGTCTTTTGTTTCCGTTTCATCCCTCGAAGCGTCGCACCTCGGCAGCTCCTTCTTCGCAGTCCATATTCCTTCGTTTCACCGACTGCCCACTTTAATTTATTTTCATTTCACTCGGCTAATTTATTGCCGAGCACGATCGTGCCCTATGCTAATTATCGAGTGCAACCTGTTCGACGCAGCCCCGATCGGGCTTTCTCGAATTCCGGAACTGGTGAAAGGGCCGGAACTCGACTTTGTCACCGGGCGTCGCTGCCTAATTGTCCGGAAGCGAACCAACGAGGCTACGACTTCGATGACACGACTACCGTACAATTTGTCCATAAGCGGAAGTGCAACGCGACATTTGGGTGGCGAGAAATGTACTTTTTTTTTTTCTCTTCAGTTTTTTTTTCCTCTCGGTAACGGCTCGGGCCAGGCACGTCGGGAATGACGATTTACGGTCTCGACCTGTGTATGGGCATTGGGCGCAAGCATTTAACGATCGGTAACATTCTCGCTGGCCAGACGTCAGTGACGCCTGACCAACATTCCTAATACGTTTTTATTTTAATTTTCACTTCATGAAATTCACTATCGTGTGAATCAATCTCGCAAAGTTGAACGATGCAACTCAACGCCGAAAATCAATCGTTGTCGCTTTCATTTTCGTTGATTTTATGAGAATTTTAATAACGTCATTTATTTTTTCTGTTGCAGGTGAGTTTTCGTAATGATGTAACTGAGTGTACAATCGAACCGAGGAGAAGGAGAACTCTCATGGTAACGTAAGCTTCGAAACATTATCGTTCAGCCAATGTATCAATTCATCAAAATCTACGATGCCCAAACTAGTGAGTCAGGAGATATTCTTCGTATAAGAAGAATCCAGGGTGTAAGGTTTGCCGTCTTTCGTCGCTCGCGTCGTGGCTGCCGTTTACCTGTTTGGTCGCCGAGGAGCTGAGATAGGAAGAGCCAGCTCGCGTTATACTATATCTCGGCAGGATCCTCGGTGGTGTTGTGTGTGTCTAGTGTTTCTTCTCTCCGCGGACAGACGCGCCCGCGAGATTAGATCTTTGCCAACTACTATACGAGATTCTCATATTACCCCCGAGAAGACGTCGAGCTCCGATAGTATTTTTTTCCTCCCTTTTTTCATGTTTCACCGGCGCGTTACTAGCTTCGCCGGTTCTATCTCGCGTTGCGTGTGCACATCGCACAGTGTCGGGGCGGCTCCCGTTTTACTCAGCGAGGAAGCTATCCTTTTCTCGCCTTCCTCATCGCGCACTCCTCCCCCGCCTTCATCCTTCATCCTTTCGTCCTCGGCGCTGGCTCCCGTCTTCCACGTATCTCACACAGACCCACGAGCCATTTATATTCATATTTTTGGACACACATACGCGCTGAGGCACATACGAGGAATCCTCATTTCCTCGGCAAACTTCTCGAGTTCTCGCTATCAGCGGTTACGATTATTACGCGATAATCATTACAATCCCCGTCGCCCCCTTCGCGCTGCCCACGTCGGAGTGTAATTCGAAATGGAGCCCGCTCGTGCGCAACGGAGACCACAGCCGCGGAATCTCCTCTCTCCTTATCTGGTAATCTTAATTTTCTCAGACTTACTCGCGAGGTTTTTGCGCTTATCCTCAACGATATGTATAATGTTACGTGCTGACGCCGCCGAGGCGGGATTCTCCCAACGACGCAGGGACACCGAAACAGCATCGCCGGATTCTTCGCTTTTCGGGGACGCGCTTGATCTCTCAAAAATTTTCAACATTTTTTCACCGCTGTAAAAAAGTCGTAAAGTTTTTCGCAAGGTATTTATCCGAATTCAACGAAGACAAGCCGGTGTAAGGGAACTCTTAGTTTTGCACCTAGGCGTTTCATCGTACAGGGATTTGGAAAAGTGCCATCCATCTCGAAACGCGTGAAATTTTAAGCGATACATTTATACGAGTCGCGTCAAGGCTGCAATTTGAGCGCGAAAAATGTTTGTCTTATTTTATTTATCCACCGAATCGGAATTTCGGTTGCTGCAACAGCTGATGAAGAAAACAAGAGGTAAAAAGACCGAAGTAGGCACCGCAATGAGCTATAGGTGCATGTACTCGGGGGTAAAAAAAGAGGTTGAAAAAAAAAAAAAAGGAAATCGAAATAAATGACGTCGGTCAGGCGGCGGGAGGGATGGATAAAGAGTAGTGGAATTCCATAACGCACGCCATGGGGGCCGTCTTGTTCGTGCGGTTTTTTTCCCCGCTTCTCTCCATACTTCGGGCGTTTCAGCACGTGCTCACTCTTGGCGGAGTCTCGTTTTCTCTTTATCTTCCCCGGTTCACCAGGATAGGTCGAACGGAGAAATAATAACAACAATGAACATCGGCAAGGGGCGGGGGCGGGGGAAGATATCTATACACGGGGGGTGGCCCCGCGGGATAGTTTATTAGCGCTCGCGAGACAATGGAGGTCGGGACCCGAAAAGAATGAGAGAAGAAATCCTCGGCGGAGGATGAGAGAAGTAAGCTCGGCTCGTTGTGGAGGACTCTCCGGATGTGAGGTAAGCGCAGCAGCTGAAGCAGCAGAAGCAGCACCAGCAGCTCGGAGAGCATTCGACAGCCACCGGGGCGGCAGTCGGCGACTATAAGAAAGAAGTAGAATAAGCAACAGCCAAAGAAGAAGAAGAAGAAGAGATTCGGCAGAGTCGCTGAGGAGGAGGAAAAAGAGACGAAGAAAAAAAGGGTTTCCAGTCCATATTTAAGTATGAGGCGAACTCTCCGCCGCCTTCGGATTTATGCTTGGCGACAAATATTTCAAAATCATCCCCCCTCGATTCCCTCCGCGCTACACACGAGAGGTTTCTCTGTATTTTTCGCCACTGTCGGGGACGATAATAACAAAGTGAGGAAAAAAAGGCGAAACTATGTTTGAATAAAAGTGGAGGAAAAAAAGAGAAGAAACAATGAATGCGAGGGAGCAGATTCGTTGGACGCGGGGAGAGAATTAGAGGCAGGACGAGGTATATTTCTGTGGATCGGACTAGGGACAAAGCAGAAATCGGAAGCGGGACCCGACGGCGAGAGGATCGCGCCAGTTTTCTACGAGGGAACCCGGAATATATTTAAAAAATTCAAATCGTCTATTATAAAACAAGAGAGCCCGGAGAGGACCGCGAGTATGGGCGATCGGCGACGATCGCCGGGACGATGTGTACACGTCAATAGAATCGAGAGTGGAAGACCGAGGGACGGGGATGGTGGAGAAAAAAGGAAGAAGAAATGTGAGACTTCGTGGAAGCCCTGGCCGAGGATAGATCGTCCTGGAGTAGATTCCGACGCCAGATAAGATCGGTAAAGAGGGCGACGGAAGACCGGAGAGAGGTGGTTTGGTACTGATCCACGAATCGTATAAGCGCGCGAAAAAAAATTATAAAAACATCTCGGCGATCAGTAACGAAATTACAAGAATTTCAATTTTAATTTTTAAAAACATTCTTTCAACATAATAACATTTTAACGAGTGAGATAGCCGGAGCCTGCCGAGAACGACTCGGGCAGAGATCACGAATATCGTTGAGGCAGCATCCACCGAACCGGCAGTTGAACGCTCAATCGTCAACGCTAAATAATTGATCGAACGCATAAAAAAACAAAAATGTTATCACTCGCAAAAAAGTGTCCAACCAATCGATATCTTCATCATCGAGCGGTGTGCGTCAGCGCAAAGGCTCGCACGTCCCGAACCGGAAGTGAGATAGCCGGTGACTGCAGAGAGCAACTCGGGCAGAGATCGTGAATATCGTCATAGCGGCAGCCGCACCGCACCGGCACCGTAAAGCGATTCCGGTCTCGATCCGCTCTCTCGCATCCCTCTCCCCCGCCCACCTCTCGATTCAGGACTTAATTTCCATCGTAGCCCCGGAGATATTAGAGACGGGGCGTGTGACGTCATATGTATGCAAATTCGGTGGCTCCGGCCGAGCGGTTGCCCGGCTGGCTCCCGCTTCCATGCTTCAACCGATACGTACATACCCGCCGTGGACCAGCCACCGGAGAACGAGCGATCTATACCCGCGGAGTGAGGGATCCGCGTCTCTCGCTTCCGACTGAGGCGCATTCGCGTTTTGGTATCCGTTCGTCCTGCCGCCTCCCGGAGCACCACCCGCGTTCGCGTATCGTTCGGCCTCCGCGTGCGTGCTCGTATGTCTTCACAGACAAGCGGCCTCGCGCGACAGACAACACACATACACGGGAAAATTCGAACCCGCGAGAACACACACGGCCGCGCATGTAGGATCGCAGAGTACGGAGCGTCACAGAGAGCAAGGGCTGCGCGAAACGTACAGCGAAACGGTGTATAGATCATGTATATTGATGGCACGGCACGTCGAGAGCGTTCCATTCGCCTTCCTTTGCTTCGAACTCTTTAAATATTCCACCCCCCCCGCAGCCCGCCTCCTCCTCCAGCTAAGCTCCCCTGGCGCAGTCGACGGATCACACCGAACACCGTGCTGCATTCCACCCAAGATCCCGGACGTACAAACATCACTGTATATTTTTTTTACCTTTTGGTTAGTTTTTTCGTGGGGATTATTTCCCTAATTCGTTATAATGTAGTCCTGGAACCCGGGTTTTTTGTGGCATAGAACGCACTTTTTCGATAATTTTTTGATAGTTGATGTTGTGGTAAGAGACGAAAAATTGGTTAATATCCGTATGCAAATTTCGGACTAAATGGGGCAGAACAATTATTGGACAAGTGAGTTTTGTCCAACCGTCCCAACTCGTTTGGTAATTAGTTAACGGTATTGGAATTTTTTTTTTTTATAGATTGTTAAATTGTCCGTTACAATTTTACAGAAAAGTAATTATTGTGAATTTCAGCAGAAGATTTGTAATTTTAATATCTAGCATTATTCTACAAACAAGTCCATTAATGTTCAATCAATGCAGTACACTTAATGTGCAAGCTATTTCTACAGTGTATTTTTTTATGCACTGTGCTCGGTACTAGAGTAGTTCGCCTCGAGGGGAAAGGAAATGATAAGAGTATTTCATTTTTTTCAGCCTCATAAAGGCGTGTAGTCTGTTAAAAGTTTCGGAGCGTTACAACTTACCGAAGTGTTTTCAGATGACGTTAAGCAGATCGCAGTACAGTCATAAGATCGTTGTACGATGCCTAAATCCATTGGAGAACGAGAGTGTACGACAATAGCAGGCGCAGAGTTCGAGATTTTCTCCCAGGATAAGATTCCTCCCCGGCTCGATTCTGATAACTAAATCTGTGATAGAAAGCCGTACCCTCGAGGTAATCGGCGAATGCCTGATACTCATATATTCCGATCCGAATGCCAAAATAGAGAGGATGAAGGGTGAGGACATACAGAGGAGTCCGGAATCGATGTACGTGACCCTGTCGAAGCCGTACATTGGATGTAAGGTATAAGGTAAAGGGATGGCGGAAGCAGATGCAGAGAGGGGTTTCGTACGGTGTGAGTGGGTGGGGGTGTTGGTCAGCCTCGAAGAGGGATGATCCTCGAGGTATATAGGAATAGGAACGTGATTTGCGGTTGGGAACTCGTCGCGTCTTGGATTTGAATTTATCTTGTCCACCGACGAAATATCCTCCCCCTGCCCCAGCTCCGCAGTTATATCCCTCTCTATAAGTCCCCGCAGACGCAACAATATTGGCCACTCTTCCACCCTCCTCGCTCCTCCGCGAAATCGCCCGGAGCTCCGTTGACCGTCTTTCCCGCCAGTTTCTCCACTCGATTCACCGCGTTAAGGCCCGTAGGTGCGACGATGTCCGGACGCTCCGCCGAAGATCCCTGCCATATCCGTCCGGGGCGCGCGACCATTTCCATCTGCGGCCCGAGTGGCGCGAGTCTTCCTCCGGAGCGGCTCGGAGCTCAAAGTGATCCAGGTCCAAAGTCGCTGGTAAGGACTCAAGGAGAGAAAGGCGATGGGACCGGAGACGGATGGAAACGGGGATTACAGAGTCGGCTGACTGGTATGCAGATGATCTCGGTGCCCAGTCGCAGAGAGGACCCACCCCCGAACCACCCTCCTCTGGCCTCTCTCTCGGTCCCTCTTCAGCCGTACTACTCGGAGAAACTCTGCTCCAAGGCCGGGAGGAGAGCTCCCCCCTTCACTCGGGGACGTATCGATCTCTCTACCTTCGCGAAGCCGCCGGGGGTTGCCGCGACCCCGCGGTCGTTACTACCACCTTCGTTATCCAATCGGCCTTCCGCGCACCCACCCACGTAGCTACGGAAATCTACGCGTATCGCGACCTATAGACTCGATGATTCTTTTTCATTAAGTCTGGAATACGAACAAACTTTCCGCCGGGTTGATCTCTTCTGGACAGCCATTATCAAGGGACAACGAGGCTAATGAATCGCATACCGAGGCGAGCAGTGATGAGTCGATTGGATAAATTAGGAACTATAAGCGTACGCGCAAATGCCCGAGGCTGCAATATCGCGCCCGGGAGATGTGTTGCCCGAGGGGGGTGTGCTATGATAATTAGCTAGGTATGAATGAAGCTTTAATTGGCCCGCTGGCGGATAGCGACCCCTTTTACACGTCTGCATGACCCCCCCGATAATAGATGCGAGAAATCGTGACGGAAGTGCTCCGGGCCAGACTGTCTTCGTGCGTTCACCCTCACCCGGCCCAGAAGCCAAAAACCCTTTGACTCCGCGAGGCGATGAAGAGAAAGCGAGATATTTCGGTGCGGGAGAAACTGGGGCGCTCTCCGTACCCTCGGCTCGCTTGATATCATTCCCATCGTCCCTTCTCTCCATTGGAGTCCACGATGAAACGACCCGATCCGGACATTATTAGCATTGTTAACCGAGCAAGCAAGCCTCACGATTAATATACACTGTAGCGTATCTCATCCCTCGCCAGACAACCCTTTTCCGACGCGTGTGCGGAAGATCGCGGCAATCAACCCCTCAGCGGGCCATCCGAGCCTCCGGGCTTTTCGCCCTCCTCGATGCTTCACTCCCGCGGGCTCTTAATTGCTGAACAAACGGGCAACTCTGATCCCATCAATTCTCATTCGCTCCCTACAACCGCCGTTTCGCAAACGAGTTGGGATGACGCAAAAAAGACCACGAAGGATCGTCAGGAGTGAGGATTGAGGAGCAATCGTCATGAAATTCAAATCGAAGATGCGGATCTCCACACTTTGACGAATGTGCTCATGAGCCAGAGCGATCGTCGGAAGAGATGAAACTTAAAAACGTACAACCTTGCACAACGTACAACAAGCTTTGATCCCACGAATACTCGTTCATTCCCTACAGTCGTCGTTTCACGAATGAGTTCGCACGATGCGAGAAGACCGCAGATGACCATCAAATTTCGCAAGAGCTGAGGGACAATAGTCATGAAACTGAAGTCGAGGAAGAGGATTCCCATATTTTGACGAATGTCCTGAACCACCGCGATAGTCAAAAGAGACGGCACTTTAAGATGTACAACTCTACTCCAAGCTCTCTCCTATGTCGAAGTGAGAGGTAGAAATGGATGCCGCACGTATGTCGAGCGACGACGCTCCTTCGTGGCTGAAGGAGGATCAGAGCGAACGAGCGCGATCCGGGGGTTGGAGGGATAGATAGTGATGACTCTCGCGAGCGCGTATCGTACGACGAGGCTGGCATGACGACTCTCGGGTTGACGTTTCATTCCCGTCGTATTCCCGCACTATGCATACTAACTAGGCCTCTCCGGCGCTCTCCGCACGCTTTCGTTCTGATCTCCGTCCCGCGTCTCTCGTTCGCCTCCGGGCCGCGATTCTCGGGGGATGAAGAGAACCGACGTGGAGAGAGATGACGATGATGATAGCACACATCGCGGAACTAGGGTGAGAAAAGAAAAAAAAAACCAGAACAAACTGTGATGGAGAAATTGGAGAAACAAACGAAGAGCCTCGAGGAGGAAATAAAAAAGAAAAAGCGATTTGACGATCGTGCCGCTCATTCGCGTATTTGGGGGGTTGTTTCTTCCATGACTTACCGCGCGAATCGCTCTGCGGGAAAAGCGGCTGAGAGGTCGCCAGAAAGGCTGGCACAGTGGTCAGTCGAGGGTTGCTCCGTCCACCGATAGATGCAGTGACCTGTACCTCTGCTATGGATATCTCCACCTACAGACCTTTTTTCCCGCGAGTGGTTTGCGGCCCTTGCTTCAAAGTTTATCGTTACGATAATAACTAGATTACGATCCGTTTGAGGAACTTCATAATTCCGAGATCGAATCCGTATGTGTCTCATCAATGATAAAAAAAATGTAGAGGAGGGTAAAATTCCAATTATTTTCCGATGTGCAATTTTATGCCAACGATAAACTTCCGTTTATAGTTATTGGAATAGTTATTGGATAATTGCTTTTCATCACATCATCCAGATGTTGCTCGATGTTAATAAACTAATCCAACGTTTCGATGAAATAGTAAACTGTCCCATTTTTGTCCCTGCAGTATTTTTCCCGTTATGTCAAAATTGACTTTACACTTTGGATTGGATAAACCTGATCCATTTTGCCTCCCCCGCTCCCCGTACATACATCAACCCTCTAAAACATATTTATTGTTCATGGTGAAAATAAGCTCCATTCTGTAGTACAGAATGGAAACTAGGGACGAAATGCAGTACAGAAATGCAAACTCGCACAAAATAGGAATTAAAAAAATCCTGATGATGGTATGACGGGCGCTGGTAGTCACGAAATTGGGTTTCCCTGTTCGCCGAGGGGGCTGCTAGGAACGCGAGTCTCCTCGGGAGCTCCGAGGGGGTTTGTGTGCATCGGTGCGCATAGGGATAGCGGGTCTCACGACTATTTTTAAACGGTTTCCTATTACCCGTGGCAACTATCAGCCACGCTAGATCTCGCCATTACTTTTTTGGGTCTAGCTTTGTTTTCTCGTCGAACGACGAGACCTTCTCCGGCTCTCCTCCTAGACAACCGACGAGGGTTGAGCGCGATCGCCGGGACTTCTCGAGGCTCCGCGCTCGGCTCTGCGACTCTTTCCTCTTCCATCCCTCGCAGACCGCGTCTCGAGGAGCGGTAGGGGAAGATTTTTATTTGCTTTTATTCCGATGTAATTGTTGGGGCCAGTCACCACTATCGCCACTACCGAGCGAGCGAGACCGGGCCAGCGAGCGAGAGCAAACACGGAGGTTTAACCATCCACTTCGCGAATGTTACCGAGCCACGCGACCCTTTTATGGGAACTGGTGGATCGCTGCCTAGGTGGGTAGACTTTACCAAACACCCCTCCCCGCCGCCCGGCCGCAACCTCCTCAGGGTTCCTCGAGGTCGAGTCACTACCTTTCCGTGTCTTTCTCTCTCGAGGCTCGTCCGTCTCGTTCTTTCCTCTTGTTCACCGATGAGACACGAGAGAAGAGTCGTCACGTCACTGCGAAGAAACGATAGCGGAACAAAATCTCGTGTCTTCGCGTGCACCGAGACAGAGAGGGACGCTCCGGCTCTTTCGCCCTGTCTCGCCCTCCAACCCGCGACTGACAGCCACGAGCGCGCGTACCCTCGACTGCTCCCGTCGAGAACCCACAATTTTCCCTATTTCTCTCATGATAAATAGAAGTCGCTCTTGCGCTCGCCCGCTTGTTTACCTGTTTCCTGGAGGACCTCGTCATTAATTAATTGCCGGTCTGCTGCAGTATGACACGGCTCTGCGGCAAAGTCGACGAGCCGGGATTCTATAATTTAGTGCTTCGTATAATCTGATAGAGATACCGATAAATCGGTAATGGAATATGCAGATGATTTAAGGAGGATTCGTTTATAAACGAGAGTTCGATGTTTTTTATTTTTTTATATTGTGGAGGGAAATCACGCCGAAAGTAGGCTAAACAATCGTTAGCGTTTTCCGCTTGACGAAAAAAACTATTTATCAGGGAGTCAAAAATACTTATTGTTATATTCATACAGGGATTATTTTTACGAGTACTGTTCGTATAACCCAACACAGATACCGATGAGTCGGTAACGATTTTTTTTTTTTGTACAAGTGTTGAATTGTTATATTCTCTAAAAAAAATAGTACAGTGAAATCGCACCGACAAAATTGAAAAAAAAAAAAAAAAATAGTTAAGATTTTTCCGCCGATCTACGATATCTCTCTTGAGAAAAAAAAAAAAATCTTCCAACTCGTTTCAAAGATACAACCGACCTAATTTTTCTTTCCGAACCCTAATGCTCCATTTTCAAATCAGTCAAAGAGAAAAAAAAAATCTCCTATCTCAATTTTCGAAAACGATCTCCAGGATCTTTTAAACTCAACGATACAGCGAATTTCTCCGTTAATCGATCGCCGTTTTCAGGTTGCACGGTGTAATCGAGAGAATCGACTTTCACAGTACACTTGCCGCAATCTAATAAAGAATCCAATATAGAATAGCCAAGGAAGGGCTATTAGTTTCAGGGCTCCCGGTGAGAAAGAGCTTTCTCCGGAACTACCCAGCTCACGCGCTCGTTTACGATTTCTCTCGCACAACCACCACCGCGCGTCGAGCGCGCCTTTACCCTGAATACACACATACACCCGACAGTAAGCGAGGAACTGCGCCCGAATGCAAATTGTGAAACTCGCGCACCATTTCCCCCGCGTCGCCCTTCTGGTCGCTGGTCGATCCATTCCCGTCGTCTATAATAGTATATAGATAGATGGCCGAGAGCCGCGGCGGCGGTGGAGGAGGAGGAGGAGGAGGAGGAGGAGGAGGAGGAGGAGGAGGAAGAGGAGGAGGAGGAGGAGGAGGAGGAGAGTTAGTTACACAGGGCGTGCAGAGCGGCAGCACAGCGAGCGGTATCTACAACTGCCTCTGCTGTGGCGGCGGCGAATGCCGAACGCGAGAGAGAATCGAAACGTGCGGCTTTCGCGAAATGGAAACGGGAGGGATGAGGTGGACGGGGGGGAAGGTTGCGTGGAAAGGGCCCGAAAGCCGGGAAAACGGTCTGCGGGACGGTTATATATTCGTAAGTGGAGGGGGTTTTGGCCCGTCGGGGCTGCGAGTTTAATTATCGGGTTAAACGTACCGAGGGCTGATTCTGATGAGAGTTCCGGATTCAAATGTGTCCTCGTCCACTCGAACGAGCTCTCGCCCAAATTCCGCCCACCGTCCGACCCCTCCGCCGATTTCTGTCTCTCCTCCGCTCCGTTTCCCGTTCTGGTTCTGCCTCTGTCACGGTCGCCTCTCCACGGACCCTCGTCCCGCACCCTTCGCTACGTGACTGTCACCGCGACTGGCTAGTTAACTAACTAACGGAGTACGCGGACAGTTAGCAGCCGGCCGCGATTCGTGGGGGAGATACGGCACGTACCTATAGCGTAGGCGACACTGTACGCACAGTTTTGGGCGAGCGCAAGCTCCGTTCCTACCCCCGCCTCCCCCTCACTCGCTCTCGTTTCCCAAGCATCGTATAACCACCCCCGATGACATTGTTCGCACTCGGATTCATATTCAAATTGGCCGGCCGAACCCGCCGGAACGCTGCAACCCTTCCTACGGTTCGGATCCGACGGATCGCGATTATTGCCATTATTATTAGAGACGGTCTCTCGCCCGCGACCTAAATCACCGGGCCAGAGGCCGAACAGTGTGGATGACGAGGCTGGTCAATCGCACTAATGCCGAATAAACTTGCTAGCGGGGCTGAGCACGTACCGGGGATGTGCGAATTTTATTCCGACGGACATTTAAATTCGAACGACTGCGAAATGGTGTTTAACGCGAAGTCTCTCGCCGGAACGAAGGGTCTGGCTGAGCCGCCGAGGATTACCGGGACTCATTCGATCGAGCTAAGAATGAAGCGCGCGTGTCGCGATTTAGATGGATATCATATCTTGGGCGCTCGAGTTCCTCGGTATTTAAACCTCCGTGACTGCGCGATGAGGGTTGGTGGGAAAAAAAATGAAGGGGGCTTCGATAGCGGTGTATTGAGAAGCGTGAAATCCCGAGGGACGGAGAAAACGGATAAGAATTCGGGAAGGAAAGCGAGAATCGAGAGATGTAATAACGTTGTAGCGGGTCTTGGATTGGACTGGAATAATAATGAGGCGCGGGAAGGAGAAAAAGTGTCTCGGGAGATGAGAAGGGAAGCGCGAGAATCCGGAAAGCCTCCGAGGATTAATGTACCGAGAATCGTACCAATTAAAAATCCAATTAAAGAAAAAAAAAGCCCCGGCCGTGTCGACGCTGAGCGGCGACGACGAGGATTTAAATGAGGGACTCCGAGGTCGCCTTCTCGACCTTCTCCCGCCAGGGCTAAGTCAAATCAAAATTATTTCCGGCCGATAAAGCGAGCGTTCATTTGTTAACTGCCGCTTCGCGAAGATCCTCACCGCGATTTTTCCACCCGCTCTCGCTCCTTGTTTCTGTAGCGTTTTCCCACTACCGCGCCTTCGATCCATCGGACTTTTCTTTCTCGTCGTTAATTCGTCGGGACACTCGCGCCAGTTTTATCGCCCGTCACTTCTTTAAGTGCAAATGAGCGCGACTCACGCGCAAAGATCAACTTCACGCTTCTTTCTAAACGATTCTTTTCTCTTGATTAAAAAAAAATAAGAAAAAAAATATAAGAAGTCCCGTCCCAGGCAAAATTCTCATCCGCGTTTTTTCCTCTCAACCCAGCGCGCTACTTATCACCCTCTCCGAGAACGCAGCCCGACACCCTTCTTCTCCGTGCCAGTCAGCGGTTTTGCTCCTCCGACGCTTCTCTTTCTCCGCGACGAAAACCGCGGCAAATCTAGCGCCGGAACGAGGAGCTTTTGTGCGTTACTTCCACGTAGAAGTCGCTCTCGCCGTGATGGGAGGAAGGAAAAACTCTCGAAAAATTACGTTTTAATTCAGCGTCGAGGCGAGCAGGAGAGGTTTTCCTCGGATTTGGGGACGAGCGATTTGAAGAAGGGCTCATTCCGTTTCTTCGCCAGACGGCGGAACGCGAGTCGCTGAGCCGGAGGCGGAAACCGCGTTTTGTACATCCTCGATTCCTGCCAAATTGCCGGTAAGCCATCGGTCTATCAACTGTTTGTACACTGTCTCGTATGGATGTGTGTTTATAATAACACAACTTTTTAATACGGTTTTTATAAATTTAATCGGCGCCGAGGGTAGCGTGCGTATAACAGAATTACACCGTAGTAAGTTTCGCCGCGGATAGAGATAAATAGCCCAGAACAGGATACGTTGTTGCGACGCGGCCGCATACACACCGGCATTAGGTAGTAATTACCGAAAACAACGCCAACGAGACGGAGACCTACTTTTCTCTACTCCTCTGTAGTTTCCCCCTCAACTCTCCCCCTTTGCCTTCCGACCTCCATAACGGAAGTTAGGTTCGTCCATGCCGTCATTAAACAGTATAATTGCTTGCGTCCTGTGTGTGTGCGGGCCTTTTCCTCGTCCCTCACCTCCCGGATTTTGTCCTCCCCAGATGGGATTTCGAGCCGGAGGAAGGGAATCGGATTTTTTGTTTCATTGGGGCGACGATCTAACCGCGATGTAATTTTTTATTTTTGTATATAAATCACTCGTGGGAAACGGAAAACGGGTTGGTAATAGCACGAGGGGTTTTCGGTGTCTACGAGCGCTCGGGGAGAGCTGCGATACTTTTCGAGCCGGTGTGTTTCAGTCCGCTGGTCAAGAATCGAAAACTTTCCGTCGCCGTTGCAGCTACGAAAAGTCCACTTTTTAGCGTAGCCGATAAAAATTAGACGTTCTCTCTTGAAACGCGGGAAAAGTCGGGGGATTCCAGTTTTTTCGTCCGAGTTGTGAAAATTGAAGTAGCCGTGTCCATATCTTACTTACCTATTTCATGACAAACGTGCAATGCCTAATTACAATTCAGCTTTGATTAATCAGTGCCAGATCTAACAGTAAAGACTCAAATATATTATCAACAACAGGCTTAACTTCAAAGACATAATACGCGCATACTTATAACGTAGTTTTTTGACTTCGCCAGAATTATCTTACGTAATCCCCTCCTAGAGCTTGCGACGTTGCCCCAAAACCATGCAATTAACCCAGCGTACAAATTCCCCAGTCGCTGAATTCGTGGCAACCAGCTATAAATCCCGTAGCTCTCTATGTTCGATCCACCGATCGCCCAAGAGCGCCGGGTTCGCTGATCACTTCGAGGGTAATTTTTTTTCCGTCGCGAAGCGCAAGACCGAATGCCGAAAGTTGATACCCGATGAACTGCTCGGTCGAGTTTCGACCTCCGAAAGCGGCCGCGACGTTCGTTATTAGAAATTCTTGAGTGACGGGGTAACGCGAGGGATCGTCGTTTTTGATCCCTCGGCGCGATTCTTGCGGAGTGCGGAATCGTTGAAAGGGCATCGGAGCCGAAGAGGAAAGGCATCGGGCAGCCGGATAGCAGAGTCGAACTGCTACTGCCGCGAGAACCCTGGACCGTTTCACGAGCTCGATCGCGCGCTGCCCAATCGGGTGTGAAAGTTCCTTTGTGGTGTGTGCCCTCGAGATATTGCGTTGTTTAATTTCGGCATCGACTCCCCCCCCGTCCAATCCCGGCCCGATTTCCTTTGTTTCGTACGTTTCAATTTAAATCGAGTCGGTGCGGCGAGAGCTCCGATCGCACAGCGCGTCCTACCAAAGCGGCCAGCTCTATATGTTATTCTCTCCGTTGCGCTATCGTTCGCGCGGCGTTGGTAGACCGAGAGAAAACGAAAGACGGGGAGAGGAGAGAGGAAAGCGAGACTGAGGAATCAGGCGCCGATCCGTTATTAATTAGATTGGCGGCCCTGGTGGAAAGAAGCGAGTAGTGGCAAGGGGAACGGTACAGGCCTCGCTCTCACTGAAAAGGGCCCGAAGTCAGCGGAGTCCCGATCGCCGAATTGTACGTTCTTTCTTTCACTTTCGGGAATTTCCGATTGCCTTGTGCACGATATATATTTTATTTTTATTTAATTTCTTTCCACTTTGAGGCGGTGGATTAGAAGAAATGAGGAAGGCATTGTCCGTGAGAGAATTAATTGCCGGGTTCGCGGGCCCGAAGGAAACACGACGCCGAGGAACCGGTATCGTCCCCGAAACAGACGGTCGATCGGACGGCCGATTCTCTGGAAAAGGGACAGGTTGGCTTGTCGGTTCGGGAACGAGAAGCAAAACTTTCCGGTACGGGTACGGAAATTATTTATTGGAAAATCTGTTATATATCATTTCCGGTTATTTAACGCTGCTGTGGGTGCTATGGTGATTAGGGAACCGGGCTTTGTTCCTCTGGCGCGATTCGATTTCGCTGTGGGTGTTGCTCGGTGAGAGTGAAACTTTATCCGTGGCTCTGCTCTGGTAGAATTTTTTTTAAGCGTTTCATTGGAGCCTGACGAGACTCGAAATAGGCCTGGGTAGGTCTCGGCTAGGTCACGATACGATACTAGCCTTCTAATCCAGCAAACGGATCGAACCAGTCGATAAAAATTTTCTTCAGCTCATCGTCGATATTAATAATACATTCTCACGACTCTTCCGGTCCGTCTGCCGAAATAGTCCGAAATAGAAGGGATCTCGCTGTCGTTTCACTATCGTACGGAATTGTGAGAATTAAAACAAACATTTATTTCTTCGGCAGTTCGCATGTGAATTTTTTTTTTTAGTGTCACCTTCAACTCCAATCTTAATCTAAATTTTCTTAAGGCTATCAATAACGATACATTAAAAAAAAAAAAACTCTTCCGGCCACTCGTTTGTCGAAATGTCCCCGAGGGAGATACACGGGGACGCGGAGCTCGTCCGGAAAGATCCCTCCCCGTGATGAAAAGAGATTTACGGCTAACAAAAACGAAAGAATTATTTCTCGAGGCAGCGGAGGCCTCGACCGCGCGGAATTCGCGCACTTCGTTCCGCGTGCATCAGCACCGGGTGCTCCAGAAGCCAGTAGGCGAGGCAAGGAAAAAGAAAATCACCCGCAAAAAAAGTCATCGCTAATGAAGCGAGACGAGTTTTTTCGACACCGATCAGCGGCAGAGACGGGAGAGTTCTCGAGGAGTAGCTCTCTCGTATCGGGTCGTTCAGGCGCGCTCATCGTCCTCGTCCGTCGCTGCGCAAGGCCCGGCGATGATCGTAACGAGTTTCGCAACGACCGCGGATAATCCAGCGTTCGCTCGCGACGAACCAGAGAAAACGAGCGAACTCCGACGAAACCCCGAACAATCGGAGCGAGCTCGAATCGTCGTTCGCCGACCGGAGCGATGAAGGCGCAGGACAAAAGGCGAATTTGTTTTAAGAAATCGTTTAGCGAAAATGCTAATAAATTCGTAAGAGATCTCCGCGCACACACGGCGGCGGGACGCATCGGTGTATGAGATAATAATAAAGAATAATAGGAGCCCGGGCCAATTTGTGGTCGGTTCGTCGAAATACATAAGGAGCCACCTCGCGACTTGAAGAGCGTTGCGGCCCACAGGAAACGATGTATTATCGCGCGCGAGCTCGTCGTCTGATGTTCATATAGAAACCTCCTCCCCCCCCCCCCCCACCCCCCTTCAGCCCTACCGTCGCTCCACTTTCCCGCTCTCTATGTATGCAGGATAGCTTCTGCTCCTTGTGTGTTGTACGTGCGCTCGCTGAGGTATAATGCAATCTGTGTATTTGAATACCTAATAGTTTTCAATGCATACATCATGCCCTGGCGAACGCCAGCCATTACCTCTCTCGACGGGCTTCTCTCTCCTCGCAGCTCGTACACGTTGCACCCCGCACCAGAAGCTATAAACGAGAAACCAGATATATAACTGCAATATATCATACAACAGTCACCTACTGTCTGCATCTTACGATACCTCAACTTCGATGCTAATTCTGGCAAAGTAGACCAAATTCGCATCCCCGACGCGCTAAAGGGCTTCTCGGTGGTTTCAATTACGTCTTTGGTTTACGCGGCACGATTATCTTGCGTTGGTTTCGGTTTACTTTTTTATTGCTATACGAGGTATCTTCATTATTAGTCCACAAAATCGATTTCCTCGATTTTTCTCAAAATTGTTCCTCGTAATTTTTTTCACACGAGCAAGACAATTTATGGAATTTGGCTCGTATCAGTTGAATTTTTTTTTATTGTCTTTTTTTTTAGTTTCTTACTCCATGAATTTTCTGATCTCGGACCACTTGCATTTTGCTTTTGGTTTCTCAGTCATCGGTTTTTCTATCCGTTATTTTTTTATTGCAGGGCACGAGTTAACATCTATTGATCGATCCATCTCCATTATCACACGCAAAATTGATTCTCCTTCATTCCGTTTTTCATTTCGACATTTTTTCCCTCACTAAATTCCCCGACGAGAGAGAGAGAGATTATCGACGAGATGTAACTCGTGGCGGATTGCTGAAGGAGTGAACGATATACAGGCACACAAATATATACCGGATATATGTCTCTGTATCGTTGGATATATATCTATAGGCGAACGATTTTTCGAAGTTCGTTGGGCGACGAGGAGGCCGAATCGGAGGGCGTTTTCTCGTCTCGGGACGACGCCGAAGCTACACCGGCGATAAACCCACCTCCGACGGAACTCGAGGAAGACGTTCGACGATGAGAAAGCGGCGAGTGCGAGGGCGCGGGAGGAAGAGTCACGCGAGAAAACGTGATTGCGCTCGAGGTGACGAGGCGCGGACGAGAAATCGAGAAATCGAGATCCGGTGTGCGTTCGAAACCTTGCCGGCATCTCCGGTCGGCACTTTTCTCTATTTATCCGGGCACTGTTGAGATTTCGTTCTCGCGGCGGGAGAACGAGATGAACGGGGAGATAATATAAGGGCGCCGGCGAGGAATCGCGGACGCTGAAAGCGCGCGACCAAGAACGAACTAATTCGTTCCATTCGAATCAGAGTCGAGGGCAAAGAGAGAAAAGATATTGAGCGCGGACCGGAGTACTTTGATTCATGCTCCCTGGCAGCGGGCTGATTCCTTCGCGGCTTCCTCAGCTAAGAAGAGCAAAACCCATGAAACTTGATATTCGACGGAGAAGAAGGACGGACAGCGCGGAAAGCTACTCGGAATTCTCTAAGTCTTCGATATGAGGCGACGATGTAATCCCACGTAATGAACCTCTCAAGAATCTATCTGTCGCGTGAACGTTTGCAATATTTATTCGGATGAAAAGCGAGAGCGGAGGGAGACGTGAACGTGGGCGAGGGAGACTCCTCTATCGGCGTCTGTGTAGAAATCCCGTGAATTAGTCAGCGGCGGCTTAGCGAAAGAATTTTTTTAATCTTTACCAGTTTTTACACACACACATTGTAGATCATAGGAGCGACCAGATACAAAAAAATCGGTAATTCGTCGTAAATACTTTTCATTGTTTCGTATATAGTGTGGGTGGGGAATTTCTGTCTCGAAATAGTACGCGGTGTCTATGATTTAAAAAACATGCAGATTGAAACTTTCGTATTCCCGACTCACGTAATTTACTTTCATGTAGTTTTTATTTGTTTTTTTTTTTTTTCTAAGCAACGACAACCGGTAGTTCAAGATAGGACCTCGATTTGACGAGGCTTCTCCGGTTTCATTGATTAAATTTTCATTCAAAATACCTTCCGCGTATCTCCTAGATCGAATTCTCGCCAGGTTCCGGTTCTACGCTTCATTGAGAATCTTTTTCCTCCCACCGTACCGTCGGAGCATGGTACACAGATAAAAAAATAACAAAAAAAAAGATCATTCTTCATTAGCATACATATAAAACATTGAGACCGCTCCGCGACGAGGCTGACTCAAATTCACAGTGACGCAATTTCGTTCAACCTGGAATAATAATTTTGCCGTGAATAATGAATCGAAAAAAAAAAACGGACATAGAATTGTTCTAAGCACGTCCGCCGGCCAGCAAGGGTCGCGGGCAAGTGCGTGCCGTGCGTGCCGTTGTATCTATCCGTCTGTCTCTTACTCTCTTCTACTTTCCCCAAAGTCCATCTGCGCCGGAGGTTCTGCGTGCTGACCGATCGCTCGTCCACCACCGGGTGAGTTCTAGGTCCAGTTTCTCCGTGGCGTTGAGTTGCGTCGAAAAAATCACAGATGGCGCTGAACGTTCCATATATGCGCCCGTCTGTCGAGTAAATAAGCCGCGCACATACTGGCGCACACACGCGCGCACACACGCGAAGCGTGAAGGTAGCAAGAATCCCTCGAAGTATGCACGAAAGAAAAGCCGGCTCGCACAGTAGAATGCATCGTAGATCACTGTGTACATCGTCGCCGACCACCTCGCATAACTACACAAAGTGCCAACATAAGCGCAAAGTAACTCCGCTTTTTTTTTTACCAATTATTAGAATTACTTCTTTACACGACCCAGCGGCGAGTTCATACGACTTATCGAACTCCCGATGCAACTTTATCTGCGATCTGGAAATTCATTTATCAATTATTTTCCTCGAGCTCATTAATATCGTCAGACTCGCTGGAAAAATAAATTGAAAATTCAACGTACTGGAACTTAAATTATTGGTCACACTATTTACTCTTATTGACTTACGTTATTTTCATTTTATTACTTATGTTCCTTTTTTTAAATAAATATACCAAAATTTACGAACATTGTAATTATGACATACAAATTTTTCTGTCAAATCGGAACGCACATGGATTTGAAAGTTCATTACCAGTTTATTAGAAGAAAGGAAAAAATTTATTTTTAAACTAAATTTTTCAACATCACTATGAAACACTCTAAAACAAATTGGTGAATTTAATGTCGCTGACTGAACATTTTTATGCAAAAACTTATTAATTGAATCCAATGTACAATCGTGATGGAAAAAATAGACATATAGTTTTATTGATATCAAAGTTATTTATTAAGGTCAACGTGATTGCATAGTAAAATTAAAGTCAACAAAAAACAAAGTATGTTCAGTGTTTTATAAAAATTGTATATGAAATTTAGTGTACGGCGCGTTAAGTTCTTGCTGGACCTCCGCTCCACTGGACTTTGAATCGTCAGCTCAATTATTACGCTTCCACAATATATTTGGCATGATAAGTGAAGCCGAGCTAGTGGCGCTTTAAAGTAACGGTGTTTAACGCGTGAAAAACCGATATGGCGCAGTATTTCTTCCGACGCGAACGAATGCAATTCCGGTATCTCGGGTCGCATCGCGACGGTGATATCTCGGTACGGTTCGCGTTCCAGTCGTTCCCTCCTTTCCGCCCTTTACTATTGTATCTCCCGGAGGCGCTCCAGGGCGCATCGCTGTACTCCTTGGAACAACGAGGAATCTCCGGAACTCGGCTTCCAACGATTTTTATCCAATATCCATCGATCGCCGATCCAAAAATTCTCGGCACATAATTCTATCGAGTAACGTCGCGGTGGCTCGCGTCTCGGATACAGATTTGTTTCGCAACGACGCCTTCCGCGAGGTACGAAAACAGCTCTGACGTCGACGAATCTCTAACTATGTGTATAGATTACGGGTGCAATTTACGATAGAAGCGGAGACACAAATACTCTCACGAACCATTCCCGTTTGTGCGCGCGCGATCGTTCGACTTAAACGGCCCACTGTGCTCCGATGTCTGTCCGTCGCTCGGGGGATAGCATGGAAATAATTAGAATTAATTTAGGTGGAACGCGCTTTAAATCTAGGCGAGTCGGTCTCGCGGCGAGTCCTCTCTCCTCCGCTCGCATCTCTCCTCGCTTCTCTCTTTCATCCGCAAGAGTGACGGGAATTACCCAACTGGCTCTGATTAGTCTTAATGTGTTAATTAGGGAAAATTGCCCCGTCTGCGAGCATACGCCTGATGTACACGCGTCGCGCGACTGGCCAATGTCCAGCTCGCGCTCACGCTTGTAACCCACACGCACGAAATATCCAAGTGCGACGCTTAAGTTCCGAGCCGGTGAGCGTCGCGACGCTTCCAAGTCGATAGATGGAGGCTCGGTCCAGTCTCCGGACGATTCCTCGCCAAATTACGAGGGTTGGCGTTCGCGGGCGACGTATCGAAATCTCGGAGTCTCCGTTGGAAAAATGCGAAAAATGTGATTCTCGTCACAAGTCGCGAGGAAAAAAGCGAATACTCGCGGCTCCGCGATCCGCGGACTTGGGTTTAAAGGGACCAAGTTCCTTCGGACCGAACGATATTTTACCGGGACGCTCTCCGAGGATCGCGCACCGGGCGAACGGTCCGAGCCCGCGAGTCGGGCCACAATCTCTCTCGCTCTTCCCGCCAGCGTAGCATCATTAATCACTATTATCTCGGGGTAATTTTTCTTCGATATAATTTCGTCTGTTTACCCCCGCCAGGATCGGCGTCCCGAGGAGTCCCGCGTACGGGATCGCGCACTTGGGGCTAGAATGGACGGAGAGAGCCAGAGTTGTCGGCCGGGGAGGAGGAAAGCGGTCGAGAAGTTTGCAAAAAAAAAAAACGGAGCAGCAACGAGAGACTTAAACTCCCGGGCTGTTCAAGATCGTGTATAATTTCTCTGATGTACTCACGCGCGCCTCGCGAGCCCTCCGGTAACATACGTCATGGCACACCGGCCTTATTACACGTATCTTCCGTAAAGCGAAGCGGGCCCCTGAGACTCCGGAATATACTGGTAACGCTCGAGAAACGAGCGTGTCCCCGAGGCTCCGGCAATAATATTAGTGCTTGGCATTGAATAAAGATACTCTTGATTGAAGCCGAGTTAAAAATTACCGTGCGATGCCAATGGCGTCTGCACGCGACCCTACCGAGAGCTCGGGTTCCGATGCTCGCGGAAGATCGGCCGAATTTATGCAGAGACGCTTGTACAATGTAGATAGCTGAATATGCGTGAAAATTCGGAAACGCCTTTAGGCGTTTTTTTTTATTTTTCGGCCGGTGATCGTCCTTTATCGATACTCTCTGGTACACAGTAAGACATGGGGAATACGAATTTACGTAAAAAAAATTTGTTGTGTAAATTACAGACTACTTTCTTTAATTTGGAGTATTGCGTACTCCAACTTGCAGAAAGGAGTCTGTTATGCAAAGGAGTGTGTCATTTGACTCTGCACTTTTCGCGTAAAATTTAAAGCCGGTAGATGTGATCGGATAACGAATAAAAAATTGTGAACTTTTGTGAAGTTATGCAGAGACGGTCATACAATATTGATAGACGAATACGCGGGGAAATTAGGAAATACTATTTACGAATTATCGTAAGTATCATAATTTTTTGCGCGCGATTGGCGATTTTTCCTTCACCGGACTTGTCGAGTGACTCGGCAAAACGCCAATCCTCGAAGATCGCTGCACTTATATTGGAGTGTATCTCCGTTTGCACAGTTAATGCTTGGGGTACTCGTGTTATATCCTTGCTCAACCGTAAAGGAAACTACTCGCAAACCGGGCGCCACAAGGATCGTATGTTAATTTATCGCTAATTCAACTCGGCGGTCGCGGGCGCGACACACTCGACACCCTGCTAGTGCGCACTCGACTTCTGCCTCGAGGCCTCAAAGATTCGCTAATTTTTAATTCTTTTTTTCAGTCACTGCTCGACACTTTCTCGTTCTCTCATCCCGATAATATTCGTAAATATTAATGTATGCCGGGCTGATGATCCTCTCGTGTACCTACTCATTGGCCGCGCGGCCCGAGCCGCTCGACGTGCTCCTAACTATCCTTTCGAAGGCCTGAGAGGCGAGAGACTCGAAGTGCGGCGGGGGTGCGAGAGAACTAACTAAGCGACTCTCCGAGAGATCCTGTAGATCTTTCCTCGAGATGATGGTCACTCGGCCAACGGATATAAATCACCTACGGGAGAAGAGTGTCATTCCTCCTCTGTCTCGGTCCTGGACTCTCCCCCGTACCCTCTGCATCGCGTCGCCGCCCCCGGAATTCCTTCATTTGAATGCCGTCACTCTTTTTATTTTCGTCTCGTTTCTCCCTTTTTGTATTCCCGTGACGCGTCCACGTGTGCATCGACACACACACACGAGCGCACACTGGCGAGCGAAAGACCCAAAGCCCGTTGTCTCTCGTGTAACAAATGAATCGGCAACGTCCAACGGTTCGAGAAGAGTATTTCTTTCATTTTATTTTTAATTATTTCCCTTCAATGACCCGCGGTAGTTGGGTGCGGTGAAGAATCTTCGCTAATCATCGTTATTAATAATTGATCTTTTTCTTCGATTATCTTTATTTTATTTTCGCCTTCTTCACCTCACCTTCAATTTTCTATCTCGTTCCCTTTTTCATAATGTCTCTTCGATGCTTCACGATGTTTTGAGTATAATCTACCATTGACTATATTGCCGGAACGCATCTGTCGACATTCTCCGCCATAGTTATTAAAAACCGATTTATTCTTTTACATTTTTTCCGAGCTCCAATACTTTGCCACCAATTTTCATCCTATTCTCTTGTTAATGATTTCCCGCCAATGGTCCGCGACATTTGTGGACACTTTCCTATTTTCCAAGTCGTCGCAACGCAACCACCGGTCATCGTCCTTCCCTAATTACCCTTATCAATAATTGATCCCTTCCTCACATTCTATTTTTCCCGCTCTCCTCACCCTTTCTCACATCGCCTCCCATCGCTCTCTCGGCTTTGCTCGATGGACAAACAAGAACACACTAGAGCTCTCTTCGTTCCTCTTTTTTCACCGTCGCGCTGTGTTTCCTGTTTTTTTCCTCCCCCCTCGCATCTCTCTCGTACATCGGCGTTGTGCAGTCACGGTTTAATATTTCAAATAAATGCGTGCATTAGCGCGCTATCTCGTCGTGATCCCGTGTTGACTATTAACAACACCGGAGGCCCCTCGCGGGCGCGAGGCCACTATTATGACTTATCTGACCGGAGTGGAAGGCGAAAGACCGCGCTCGCAACTCCCAATGCCCGCTCCTCAACTCCAACCGGCGAACTCCAGCTCGTTTCCTCCGCAGTGGTGTTGCATTATACATATGTATACTAATACATAATACATGCCGGCGATATTTACAGTGCTGACCCCCACACACCGCTCGTTGTATCTGCAGTTTTCCACCGTCAGGGTGTGCGTTCGTGTGTTATCTTCGTTTCGCGGAGTCGAACCTACGAGCGCGACATCATTAAACAATACTGGAAGGTGTACGTAGAGTGCCGTCGCGGCGTACTCGGCAGAGTCACCGAAAGAAAGTCGCACGTTTCGCTGATTTAATCGAGCCGTTCCGAGGCACCGCGGCGAGGAGAGAAATAAGTTTGATCGGCTATGAACCGCGCAGATCGGCGAGAGAAAACTGGTCCGAGATCACGGGGAGAGAGCGGGACTCCTTCAGGGTGAGGGACTGCCGCGGCGGTAGCCGATGAGCGATCTCCTCGCTCCTTCTCAACGAGACTCTAATCAATCTCGCTCTCGTTATTATAATATGCCCGCTGTTTGCGAATTATCCTTTTCTCTTCCTTTCTTTTTTTATTTCTCCCAGTTCTTTTTATTTTTCGTTTATTTTCAGTTACACACCTATACGGTGCATTGGAGCTTTATCTTTCATTGAAGTGACTGAGAGTGCTAGGAGGGAGTATTTAATTATCGGGGAAATTTTAATTGTGTTTTGGTTAATATAATTGATAATTATATCCGGTTTGTTGATTGAAGAAAAAGTTTTTCACCCGCCGATCAGTCGGTGAGAGAATTGTATGTGGAATGATAAAGGTAAAAAAATCGCATGATCGGTCACAGAGGCCCGGTGGTGGAGGGGGGTGGGGGGCTGACTAAGCTGGGAGTTTGCTGCTCCTGTCTGTTGCGATGCGCGTCTCTCCAGGCGGGATCGTCGTCATTCCACGAGGCTAAGGTAACAAGCTATACCTGTCCGAGGCTCGTCGAGGCCAGGCCATGCCCATTATGATCGGCTCATTAGGCCGGTAACATTTTCACGGACACCCGGTAGCGCCGCGCTGATGACCGATGACCGTCCCAGCCTCCGTTCGCCGTGTGTGCGAGGATATTCACGCCACGATGTCTTCCCGCACTCCGATTCGCTTCTGCGACTCTAATGCCCCAAACAAAAATCTAGTTTCTCGCTTTGCCGACATCCGCGCAATGAATTTTTTTTCTGTAAATCAGATTATCGAGCAAACCTTCAAAATTTCGTCCCTCATGGCTCGTCCGGCTCCAATTTATATCCGATAGTATTCCTACGGAGAGCCAGAGTTGAGCTCGTCGTCGCCGTTCCCCGCGGGACGCCCAAACGTCAATAAGAATGAGATTCCGGGTGGATCGTAACGCGGACCGGGAGAGCTCGTTCGTTACCGGAGCTTCTCTCTCGTGCATTATCTCCTTTTAACATTTTCGAGCTTCTCATATCGAGCCACCACACCCTGGCCGCCCCTCCCCCTTTCCCTCTCTCTCGAAAGATAAAAAGAGAATTCTCGCTATCGTACTCGGGCCTCTCCTCGCCTCGGCGTTCTCCACCCTGTACCGGGTAAAAAATACCACGACCCCCGCGGTGTTCGGGGCCCCATCTCTTCTAATATATATTTAATCAGACCCGGTGAGTCCTAGCGCGGGTACACAAACACAACGACGCGTTCGGTTCCCCTTTAACACCACCGTGCCTCGCGGTAGAGAAGACCGGGGACAAAAGCAACACGCGTAAATCTGTGATCGAACGCTTCTGACATGAAGCGAGCAACATTGTGGACAATAATAATAAGCTTTAATTTTTCTGTGCTAAAGCTCTCCGATCTATTTCTTGCTCTCACACGGCGAAAAATTACTTCGGTGCAAGGGGACGTTGCAAATTACCTAACAAACCATTACAATTGACCCCACGTCGTTCCAAATTCTCCGATTACAATTTTCAAAGTATACATTTTGCGCTCGGAATTTTTTTAAAAGTAAATACCTAAGTGTGGATTAGTGATACGCCGATGGATGACCGAGCGGTACTGTCTCGCATTTTTCGGTAAAAAAAAAAATACAGAAGGATCTTTGTTACTCTTGTCCCCGGTCTCTGCTCGAGGACCATTGTAACTCGACACACGCGAAGACGGTACGACGCGGCAAGATGCTGAACGGGGATTCACGGGCAAGTGCCCACGCACATGAGTCTCCGAGTATTATTATATTATTTATATATACATAAATATATGTACGCGGAGATGTGTGTGTATATAGATGTGGATAAACCAGCAGAGAAATGGTATCGGTGTGTGTTAACGTACATACACCGTGACTCGATTCCTCTCATTCCTTACCTTCTCTATTTGTACCGTTCGGATGCTGCGCGCTCTCGCGCTCCTTCGTTCTTGCTCTCGACCGGATTCGAACACCTTTTTTGAATCAGAGGGTCAAGCGACGGGGCCGTAGATCATCTTAATGCCTCCATTGTTGTTTTAGGACTCGCGGGAGGAGAGACGGAGGGGGGGCGAGAGTGTCCGAGAGATCGTTCCCTCTCGCGCGATAAAGACCGCTGGACCATTTCGCGCGATTCTTCGCAGCGCCGCGCTCGCGCGAATATCGTAGGGACCTTGCCCGGGTAATGCGCGGCAGGTATATTACGGTAGTTCGTTTGTCCGCTGAATTTCAAGGAGTGGGTCTTTGATACTCTCTTCGGAAGCCATTGGAGAGACGCGGTAGGATTCGCGATAGCTCAAGAAATATATTTACATATTTGTGTGTACGTATTTGTATTAATAGCATCCAGTTGGTTTGCTTCGTGTGGGCTGAAGTTTAAACAGCTCGAAACGTTATGGAAAACCGGGTATTTATCTGAATTTATAATTGACATACGTATCGTTCTGAATGAGCCTGAACAAATCGCGTTACATGAAGGTAAATGAGAATGGGATATTTTTTTTTTCAATTTTTGTAAATTTTTCGCATACTCTTGCGCGATAGTTTTAAGGTTTTTTAAGGCTGTTTCGTTCCCGCGAGCGATCTCGCGGTGCGTAGATCGGGCCGCGAGGGCTCGCGGGGATCTCTCGATCGGCGCTGGTATCGAACAGGAAAGGGCACTCTTAGTTCTCGCTTGTAAATTCGCCGTGGCTCGTGAAGCATGTAAATCCACCGGTAATTCCGGTGGAAGGAGTTAACCGCGCGTTATATCTTAGGAAAGTGGTGAGCGAACGGGCGATGAGCTTGGTCCGGCTGTAGCTGTAGGAGAGGTCTCGAGTGTATAAGCGTTCATCGTCCCAGGCCAGGTGGGATCGCGGTAAAAAGTGTGAGCGCGGTCGCAGCCAGAAAGAGAGAGAGAGTTACAGCCGACACGAATCGCGAATTACCGGACCGCGGGGGCCGAAAGGAGATCGCGGGAGTTTGCTCACGGCTTCGCCAGACCAAGTCGATGACATCGGAAACTACTTCGATCCTAAACCCTTCCCACATTCGAGGACAATGCACGATTATTTTTATGTTTTTTTAATCTTTTCATTATTAAAAAAAAAAAAACGTTTCTTTCGCATTAAATAGATCGAGATTATATATATATTGATCATGCTGGTTATCTGGGGTACTCCCGGGACTTTCCAATCACTTTCGGAACGAAGGGCATCGATCAAGATTCACAAATAAGCGTCTCTCGATCCTCGCACCACGCGTCCCTCTCTCGAGATACGAGTCAGAGGAGTCCCGCTGTTTGTACACCGAGTAAGAATAAATATCATCTCGTGAGTGGACACGAGAGCACTCGCGTGTGTGTGCGCCTACATTGGCTTGTGGCTTCACTAACAGTAATGAAAGCCGGTGCAAGATCGATACGCCCAAAAGGGTGGACCGAATTTCATCATAGATACCTTTGGTAGATTAAAGAAAGCAAATTTCGTTCCTTTATCCACGAGTATCTGCGCCATTAGGTCCTAATTATTGGATAAGGTTGAATCTTTAATTTACGGTTTAATTTTCAATTTTACGTCGAACTGAAATTTTATTCTAGATCGAAAATTTCCAAATGAAGTTACTCGATACCATAAATTCGATAAATCTCTTTCAATGCACTGCTTCAGAAAAAAAAAATTGTTTACGCGTAGAATTTGATTCTCTGAGCGAACTTTACCGAACGAAGTTTGTACGATGCAAAACACAGCCGTCGTGACTCGACGTAACTTAGTCTCATGCAGATATCTTCAGGGTCACGAAGTGGTCGTCATTTCTTAGAGAAATTAAATCCACACGCGGTTATTGTCCGTACGTACGCATACACGGGCACTCCGAGATTGAATGATGAACTCGCGCGTGGGAGAACCAAGATGAGATGAGCGTAAGAATCGGTACCACGCACTAATCCGGGTTGAGATAGGATCTCGAATCGATAGCTTTAATAAACCAACAACTGGCTCGCGAGCGCTTTCTCTCTTTCTCCCTCGAGCAGCGCGACAGAAACGAAAGGGACGGAGTAGACACACAAAAGAAGAGGAGACGGGGGAAGACGAGGAAGATGAAGAGGAAGAAGAAGAAGGATATTGAGGATCGGTACGGGGCCCCTGAGCCACAGCGAGCGTTACCGGTGCCCGTCCTCGACGTCTCACCGTGGTACTCTTATATTCCGTGGGGCCCTTTAGCCTCCCGGGCACGTCTGGCACAATGCCCAGCCGCGATTGGCATTTAACCCACGACCCACGGGGCCCTTCGGCTTCTCCCTTTCTCTCGCTCCACCTTCGAACTATTTGGCCGTACGTTCTCTCGCGCCTGACTGCAACTCGATGCTTTATTTCTTTTCCTTTTTTTTATTTGACACTCGAAAAATTCTTCGGGACGACAGCCAACAGCCCTTTACAATATTTCAGTGATGCTCAAAAGACGAATTGTTCGTTATCGTTGCTGGAGCGGAGGCGGAAACGACCTTGCGCGGATGTTCAAGAATCACCAGAATATAATTTACTATTGCAATTAATATAATTTACTGTTATTTCGCAAAGTAAACGGTTGATCGACACAACCAGGAACATCGAAATTTTTGCAAAACACACAACGCTCCGACAGTAAAAACAACTCGATTAATCGAAGCTTCCGCTTGACCAATGGTCGCTTCCCCTCAGGTGCGGACGGCGAATTCAGCTCGCTAATCGGAAATGAAGAACGGTGTCATGTCGGGATGCGTGTAAGCGAACGTTCGGTTTCGTGTCACCGGTGCGGTGTTCGGCCGGTCGAACGCTCTCGGTAATTCCAATTAAAATAATCGCCCGGGGTGCCATATAGCACTTGGACATTTCCCGCTCACTCTCGAGGAAGTCTTGAATATTCATGGGTTAGGTCGAACGACTCGGCTCTCGGACGCGCCGGTTCTCCTCCAGCATCTCCGCAGGTCCGCGCCGATGCTGCCCGCTGATGATGATGATGATGATTCCTCCGCTGCCGCATTGCTCTCAGGGAATTCTACACGCGAGCGAGAGGGAGTCGACGCCTTCTCGTTCGCATGTCGGCGATCCGTATGCACGGGAGAAACCATCCGCCGAACGCGTGAGTTGTAAATCAAAGCTCGAGCAGACTCGGTACGCGTTCAATTAACTCGTCACAGAGCGGCGCGCACCGCGCGCTCGTGTTTATTCCTTTTGTTTTTCCCGCTTAATCTCCTCGCGTTAATAACATTTGTCTTCGAGCCGCGAACACGGCCGAGTAAACTCGAGGAGTTCGCGAAAGCTCGTCCGAAACGGCTCGCCCATTGTCCGCGCGTTACCATTGAGATTCAAGCTCCCTCGCCAGATGGCGAACCGGAGGAAAAAAAGGACTCGTCGAATCCACCGAAAGCCTACAACCATAAACTCCCGCCTCGTAACAACGTTTACCGTACGGATTTCTTTTAGCTCGAGGAGTCGGACTCTGACCGAGCGACTGAAAGTGGGCACAAGAGACGGGCGAAGCTCGAGGGATGAGGTGGCAGCACATACGCTATATGCATAACCGAACCATTCTCGCCCTCTCCCGACACCTCCGAACTGTTAAATCCTCCACCTCTGGACGATTATTTTTTTTTTTTTCTTTAATTTCCACGCCTCGGTTCCTCTTTCAGTACGTCGTCGCTCCGTCTCGCTTGGTTCGTTTGGCTCTTCGCGGACCACGGTTTCGTTTCTTTCGCCGGTTAATTAGATTTTGATGGCCGACCCGGGCATTTGCATCCTTTATACGAGTCTTTCTCTACCTCGCGATCCTCTTATTTGCCTTTTTATCTCCCTCTCTCACTTCGTCTCTCTTCGCTTCTCGCCTGTGCTCGCCGGGCTCGCGTTATTCTCCGGCACTGCGGGGGAGAGACGTTTAGAGGCGCGCGGACCCGCTTAACTCCAAAGCGATTTAGCGGCCGCGGGGCCAAGTGTCAACGAGGCACTGCCCAGGTACGCTGTACACCTATACGCGCATTTATGTGTATAGTTATGTGCAAGCCGGGCCCACGTCGGGGTGTGCGACACGTTATAATACTATAGACACGTACACCTACTCGAAAGGCATATCTGTAGTTTAACGCGCGCGAACACCTCCGCCCGGATCACCGTGACCACTGCTCCGCTCACCGACCCTCGTACCTTTTTTTCCCCTTTTTCTTTTCTTATATATATTTTTTTATAGTTATTCTTTTTTTGTGGTATTTATTTTATTTATTTTTTACGCTTTGCACGAAATGATTATTATTATTCTTAGACTCGTTTATTTCTCGTATTATTTTCATCCGAGAGGTGCCAAGAGCCCGTCTCGCTTCGCTAACCATCGTGCACGAGAGCTCGACACGAGCTCGAAGTTAAACCGCGCAGCGCATCTGCAAAAGCCTCACGGAGGAACGCAGTTTCCGAGAGAAATTGTTAGTCGAACCAATCGAGAGTTAAATTCATTGAAAAATCGTAAAAGAAGAAATGAGAGTTAACTTGTCGATTACGGTTCAATGTCGACTGATCGATGCTCGGTCCCCGGTCGCGATTCACGAAGTCGTCGCGAGCGTACCCGGGAATGCATAGTTGAGCGAGGGCGAACGTCAAAACACACCTCGTTCGCATAAGGCACGCACGAATGTACAGCTCGTGCACGAGTATAATGTATATATGTATATTATTATATATATATATAGAAAGCGTGAGGGAACGAGCTGGCACGCATCGCACGATGGATGCCTACGGAGCAACCAATGACTGGAATGACTTGCACTCGATGTCGAACCGAGGATTCCTTCTTGAACCAGCCCTTCCTCTCGGTTCACCTCTCCCTCGCTATCTCTCTCTCTCTCCCTTTCTCTCTCTCATCCTCACCGAGACTCAGACGATGCTTTATTTCTTTCTTTTCTTTTTTTTACATTTATTTTATTTTTATTTTTTCATTTGTTCCTCTCTCGTTTCGAGCTCGCCGCGTCTCTCGTTCGCGCTCTCGGCCCGGAGCTCGCACAGATTACTCCCGCTGAGGGAGGCGCTCAGGCTTAATTTAATTAATTCCATGCGCCATCTTGACAAGTGTGTTTGCCCGTGTCCGTGTGTATTCCCGTGCTCGATGGATCGCTCGGAATGATTTTCATACTCATCCGAAGTCTTCCCCATCTCTTCACCCCCTCCTCCCCCGCTCTCTGTTTCTTTGTTTCTCACGAGCCTCACGAGCGGACTCTGCGCTGCTCCCTCTTCGTTCGGAGTTCGAACTCGTTGTTGCCTCGTTCGTTATCAGATTCTTCGTTCGCCCCCGATTCATACTCGTAGCCTGATTTTCCATGCCCTCCCACCAGCGGACGTAGGTAACTGTCCTGTTCGACTATAACTAGACGTTATAACACGAGCGAGGAGTCCAGAGAGAATGCGCACGGTTGTGGGCCCGATGATGAAGAAATAAAACGACCGGACCGAGATGAAGAGCAGATGAACGTACGTGTGTACCGGAACTTATCTCGTTTAATCTCATTGTCGAGAGAACCGTTTTTCAAAGATTCTATCGTTCTCATCCTCGTGCTCATGACCATGCGGACGGTCAGTTCTGGAACGGAGCTTCGGCTCGCTCGTTTGTTGCTTCACCCGTGAATCAGCTAGGTGTCGAATCAATGGTAAAAAGGATTAACGTCATTCTTCAATTTACGAACATTTTCTATAGATTTAAACATTTTACAATGATAATTTCTGGAACAGCGGTTCGACTCGACGGATTGTCTCTCCGTCTGTATCAGCGACCTGTCGAAATACCTCCGAGGAAAAAAAAGGGATGCGCGTTGTTATTCAATTTCTGCATACGGTCCTCTTTTTCTTCTATCCATTCGATCTCTCCGGTCTTTCGACACCCACGCGATGCACTTGGGGTATCTCGGAGCGATCGGGTACGCCGAAAGTATATCTCCCGGTCTCGCCGGGCTCTCGATGCCCGATGCGTGCTGGTGGCACCGGGGGTGCCGGAAATTGGCGTGCCAGCCCTTGAGGGCCGGGCCGACACGTCCGTGGACCATTAGTCTTGGCGGGGGCCACCTTCGGAGGACGCGAGACGAAAGCGAAAGATCCTGAGGCTCGAGCGCGGCCGCAACACACAACGATGCTTCTGATACTGCTCTGCGGGAGCTTCCCCGACCATATACATGTATATATATATATATACATATATATATATATATATATATATATAAGAGAGAAAAAACCCCGTGGGTGGGGTGGCTCCGCAACTTAAAAGGACAAGAATGTTTGACAGCCATTTTTCAGTGATCACGCCGTGTTAGTTATCGACGTTCAGGATCTCATCGTCCTTACTCCCTTCCAGCCTCTGATTTTTCCTGCTCGGGACGACCGAACACTTCTTCTTTTTCGTCAATTTTTTTTTCTCTTCATTCTATTCCTCCACTTTGGGCGAATAGAAGTTTATCTCTCATCGTCAACCGTTCTCACTCGCACCGTGTCAATCCTCGTACCTTTTTTTTTTCCTCATCATCTTTTCTTTTTCTCTTTTTTTTTTTTCTTTCTTTTAATTCCGCATTATTCGCTTCCATTCCAATACACCCCTCGGATCGTGCTCGATCAGGGAACGATCGTTCGAGGCCTCAGCATCACGGACGTCTAATAGCGAGGCATTGTGTGCCTAGTTAGCGCGAGAGAGCTCTCTACGGCCCATGGAAAGGATCAAGACCGCCCACGGGCTCAACTTTGCCGCACAGTGATTCTCCGCTCTTCTCTCGGGCCGATCATCGGGCTACGTGCGCATCCACCGTCTCGGCACTTCTATTCTCCCATCTCTTCACCTTTCTATCCGTCTCTCGATATTTCGATGTAAAATTATTGATCGATCGGAAATTAGCGGCTAAATAGCGCGCGCCCCGAGGCGACGACACGTCCGAATGAAGATCGTAATCGTACCGCGTGCTCCGAACCCTCCGCTATCTCGCCTTCGGGCCAAAAGGATTCCTCTGTCAGGAATCCTCATCGTTTTGCCTTTTTTTTTTTTTTCGAGCTCATTCCACTTCTTCGATCATCCTCGATCTTTGATCAAACGGACCGGTTCGGTTCATTCTTCACTCGCGGTTTACGCAGAAAAATGTAATTGACTCGGAGTAGGTCTGCTTCGGAGAGACGCCGGTCGTAGATACGGGGCTCGGTTAAAGTCGCTGCCAGAAACCGGGAGGGTTATGAACGAGCGCTCGTTCGAAGAGAATCGTCGGCGCAGTCTTTTTCCCTCTTCCGCTAGGGTTGCTTCTCGCTATTGTTCGTTTATTTATCTACCCTCGAGTGTGTTCCTTCGGTCGCTGCGCACTCTGAATCTGCTCCAACGATATGGAAGCGATCGGGGCAGAATGGACTACCGGTAGATTTTCGGAAAAATTCATTGGAACAGTAGAGAGCGCCGGTACAGTGGAAAATTCCACCTGTGGGTAGTGACAAACATTCTGAATAATGCCAAACAAAAAAAAAAGGAAAAAAGCGACTGCCGGCGAGGCCGACAACGTACTCCATTTTGCCTCGAATCGAAATGTACGCCGAATTGGGCTGTAATAATTAAAACAAACGCACCACGATCAATTTTTCTCAGAGCTTTCCATAAAAATGAGATTGCGGAAAAATTCGGTCGAAGAGTGCATCCGGATTCGGGTCGTCCGTCCGGACGACGCGGATCTCTGGACGTGCTTCTCGTGCCTCGAAGCGAGAGCGCTTTGCGCGTAAGAGTCGGACGGGTGGGTCTTCTTTGCCTCGTAGAAATCTCGAGGGTGGGGATGGGGCAGAGTCGAAGGGGTAAGACGAGTGCAAGTATGCGAGAAGAACAACAAGAAGTGGAAGGAGCGGAAGACCGAACGGCAGGGGGGCCGGTGGAGGAACGAGAGGAGGATATGCCCTGGACCGGAGCCGCGTGTTGCCCGAGGGTGCCAACCGCAGGATAATAATTTTATAATTGGGGGAATTACTCTGGCTCGCCGGACGTACGTACACACATACCTCCGGTTTCTTGGCGTGGGAGGGCACGTACGTACGAGATGGAAAGACCGCGAGAGCAGACATTGTTTTCATCCTTGGACGGTCCGCGGATCGCTCTCGGTCTCGCCCGGTATCGGTTGGGCCCCTTCGAGGTTCCGCGAGACGATAGCACGTCGCTGTGTCGGAGAGTGGCGACGAGAGAGAGAGAGAGAGAGAGAGAGCGAAAGCTGGAAGGAGCGAAGAAGCAAGATGAGCACGTTTGTGAGATATGGCCGGCATAACCGTCGAACTATTATCTCCTCGACGAACCGAATGCTCGCCCGGGCGTGCACCCTCTCGAAACCGTACGACGATCTAACTCGCTCGGCAGCTCGGCCCGAAATTATTAAATTACTCGGGACTCTTTATACAGACTTCTCTTTCTCTCACCCGTTAAAAAGATTATGAGCCGTTTATCACAGACTGATGGGCGAATGTAGCTCACGGGGACTCAAAACTGCGGGGAAAAGAATGGAGCGGCAAACTTCTGTGTTTATCGGGCTTTTAACGTTTAAAGAATTCTCGTTTAGATCTACTAGGGTCGAGGCTAAAACTGCAGAGGGAATTTCGAAAATGGCAATTATTCATTTTAAAAGATTATACTATTTCGATACCTGGAATTATCTGACAATTAGAGAAATTATCAAAGGTATTAAATGGTAATAATCGATTAGACCCCACGGAATTTTTTTTATAAATAAATTAGTCGATTGAACCAATGGCAATTATTGATTGAACGTATGCGGTGGACGTTCAGCGCGAAAAAGTATTCGTCGATAAGTGGGATAATTTTTTTCAAGATTTTCAATTTTCACCGTCAGAATCTTTTATTTAAAATTTTTCGCTTATTTTACATCATGATTACGCTTGCGTAACTTTCTCCCCATGCTTTACCTTTCTTCCATCAGCAATAAAAAAAAATTAAAAAGTTGACTCCTCAACGAGTTATTTTCTCGAGCGCATTCTCTGATTGGCACGCGATCGAGACGTTTCGTCGACGACCCAGCGGGGCAGCTGGCGAAAACTTAACTTTTTTTTTTCACGGCTACACGAATATTATTGCAATTATGTTCCAACGGTATTCCGTTCGATGAACGCGAAATGAGTTGCGATACAGAAAGAGACGGGTATAATAAAAGAAATTGAAATAACGTAGGCGATCGCCGTCCCAAGCCCTGAGGATGAAGAAGGAATAATATAAAATGAAATAAGTGCCGAAGTGAATTCTGATTTCGTCTCCCACCGTTCGAATCAGAGGCGCATGGAGCTCTCCTCGGCACTCTACCGAAGGCGATCGCTAGGAGTTGCGGCGCTGGTGGAAATCGAAATAATGAGGCATCGCCTCACGGGCATGGTCATTGGATCACGTGCCCCTGCGGTCGCGATCATTTCCCATTATATTATTGTTGTTGTTATTGGTATCGATCGCCTTGGATGGTGTATCCTCTCCGAGCTCAAGATGTATATTGGTATTAGTAAAATCCTCCTACATTGTCCGACCGCTATTTACTATATCTATACAGTGACTGTATGTACGTATATCTATATATTTATATATACAGATATAAATATAAAATCGCCGATGACGAAGAGGAAGAGGAGTCCGACGGAGAGAGTAACGGAGAACGATAGAGAGATCTACTTGGGCTTATTCACTGATCGAAATAACTCGGGACGAGCGTGCGCGTCTGCGAGTAAATTTAGCACGTTCGATAGAAACGAAATATCGGAGAGATCTTCCCCGCTCCTGAACGGATTAAAAAAATATGCATATATGTGGGATGTAGCATCGATTTTATTTTACTTTTTTCAACTATTTTCTAAATTCCCAAGCACCGAATTGCGCCCGAAAGAATAATTTATTTTACGGGCAGTCCAAGGTTTATATTTATTTGGTTTAAATATTATTACATGTTCGTGGAATAAGTCACGTACACATCTTGTACATATTTTAAACCGAATATATATTCCTTTGCGAGGAGCTGGTCAAAGGAATTATTTTTTTCGGTGTGTGTCCGAAGAAAAAAAAATATATTGACAATCCGAATAAATTATCGGAATTAAAGTGAGAATCGATTTTCGATATCTCGCGAGAAGATCGGCCGTGTATCTTTCCGGTTCCTCCGTAGATGTTCTCCCCGCCCTCCTTCCCTGCGTTCCGGATCTCTTCCGATCTAATCACCAAAAACTCGTCGAGCGCGCGGAAACTGCCTTCATCTCGTTCGCCTCGTTTCCGTTCTCGCTCCCGCTCGTCCCGAATGCGGGGAGAGCGAGCGAGGGCGGGAGCGACCGCGGGAGAGAAGTCCGAGAACCGCAACAACGCGAGCTGCCGGAACGATCTCGTTCTTCTAGCGGGTTCGGAAAGCTTGCGAGTTAACAAAGTTCAGGAACGCGGGACACGCTCAACACCGGGCGGGAGGCGGAGGGAGGAGGGAGTGGCGCCTGGTTAACTCTCGTCGAGGGAGGATGGAAGTAGCGTCGGCGAGCAACAGTGGCCGGGGTTATTAGCAAAGTTCCACTGACCGCGGCATTTCCTTAATTACGTCGTCGACGAGTATCGCCCTTGTGAACGAAAACCCGTACACATCCCGACGTACTCGAGATCCTCCTTCCCGACCCTCCCAGGGTCTTAATAAGACAACTTTTCCGAATCTCGAAAAAAGCACTTACCCTCACCCTCGCGACAATGCTATTCGTCACGAGGAAATAACTCCCGGGTCAAGACACCGACGGGCGAGGCGAGATAGGGACAAAAATCGTAACGACCTCTTCTCTTTCCTTTTTTTTGGTCTTTACGCTTCTCCATCTACCGGCGAATTTGACGTGGAATACATGCACATGGACTAAGGTTAAAAAATGTGTAACTTCGAAACATCTACATTTAAAATGAAAATGTAATATTCGAGATTTCCTCGCAGAAATTCTGCGCATCCAAAGTACAATGAATACGAAATTACACCTCGTATTAAAAAAAATTCAATTTGAGCACCTCCCTAACATAGCAGAATTTGGAGCAGTGAGTAACTTTGAACGTTTCTTGAATGCAGAGTCCTGGAATAATTGGAGCAAATGAGCTGCGACTGTCGGAGCCCGGATACGCCGCGCGAGGAGCCGCAGAAACCTACGGAGTGGGAATCGCCGAACGGATAAGGTAAGACGTTATCGTTATGTGCATAAATAAGGAAAATTGGAGGATTGATTAGTCGCGTAACGAATGCGCCGAAGGAAAAAAGAGAAGAAAAAAAAACCGTTCGCCGGTAAACGACCCTGGTCTACAGCGGGAGGATCTAAATTGTCGCGGTAACGAGGATATATCATAGTCCTGAGGAATGAGTAGGATGAATCGCGTATGAGCATCGCATGTCGCCTCGGTAACCGTGGAAGGACGGAATTATTGGTATCAGGCTGCGGGTTATACGAAAGACTGTCATAACGCGAGCGCGTCGTCATCGGAGAAAACATGCACGCGTGCCTGGACGCGCGATTGTGAGGGGCCTCTCAGCCTCGATCGCCGCCTCAATCCCTCTCGTTACACTTAATGCCATACGGACGGAAAAGGGCTGCGCTGATGATAGCAGGGTAAGCGGCATAACCCTCTTGTACGTTCCGAGTCCGCACGGCCAAGATACGAGGCGACTTCGAGACGCGCCTCCGAGTCATCGATTTTACGCTTATCAGTTATCGCGCGACGTTTCAGAAAGGACGAGAAAAAATCCCGGATCAATAAAAATCTTCATCGACAATTAGTATCGCGAGTTAAGGATTGACAATATCAACCGGCGATTTTTATCAATGGATAATGATAACGCAATATCAATATTTCGAAATTTCAATGATTACATCAAAATTTTGATGTTCATTGAACGACGAATTATCCCAGGTATTATTTCCACTGACCATTGTCCGGGTTTTCATGGTCGATTATTTAGAACCCAAAGACGAATGAAATAGCGAAGGCGAAAGAGCGATCTGCTTACCGGCCCTAATTACCGGTTAAATCCCCTGACCCTACAATTAATCCGTTTTCTCGAGAAGAGCGCCACGAATAGCCGAACGACCGTAGATTGTTCCCCATTGTCACGTATGACGTTACGGTGAGCGAAGATGAAGAAGTGGGCCGGGGTGCTCCGGGGTGAGTCCGCCACCCGCTTTGTCGGCTGGCGACCCAGCACGATGACGGGGGGGTCGAAGGGGAGTTTCATCGAGAGACAAAACAAAACGCGCAGCCTATACAGTAGTGAGCGAGAGGTACATAAAGCGTAGAAAAAAAGCAAAAAAGCCTAGCGCGGAAAAATGTTCCTCGGTGGCTGCGCAGCTAGGAAAGGGTGGTCTTTTGATTCAGGATCAAGCCGGGGGCGCGCTCGCGCGCGCGTGTGCACTAACCCGTTGAATGAGCGATCGGCTGGTCGAGGGAGGATGTGCGAGACAGAGTGCTTTCTTTCTTTCAACGCGTCCGCTAAACTATGGCACGCATACACTACGTGCGCTACCAATACACTTTTAACCGTGGGCAGGAGGAGCGATCCCTAATGCTCGCAAGCCGCTTTGTCCATCATCGGGGCCGACCGAAAATTAGCTGCCTTCGCGTACGCGCACGCTTTGTTTTCGCTTACCCATTGCCCGTTCTCATAATACCCCCGTTGCTCACTCTCTTACCCTCTCCCCCCCCCCCTCCCCCCCGCGCTCAGCCCCCTTTCGCTCGAGCCTCGTTCGGGCTACGCCTCGAGTGAGACGAGGAAAAAAAAACTACTTATTACGCTAATTATACGCGGGTGTGCGCACCGGGGATTAATGCCGGTGCTGCACCCCCGGACCGCGATTATCCGCCAACTGTCGTCGCTCCACACTGCGATACATATAAAAGTACCCGGTGCACCAATACCAAGAGACCGGATCGTATAACGCGGAGCTGGTATACGCGAGGTCGTCGCATACGGGTGTGTGTGTGTGGGTGTGTGTGCGCGCATGTACGAATTACACGCGCTGTACGAGTTTCGATGAAATTTTTCGCAGAGGCCAAACGAGAGGCTTCTCCTTCTTTGCCCTTAACTCGAGCGACGGAAACCGCGGTCACGGGGAGAGGCGGCTGAAATCAGTGCGTTAAATATATAGTGTGGTGGTTGGAAATATGAAGGAAGGAGAATAGAACGGGTACTGAGAGCATAAGGCTGATGGAGACTAATGAGAGTCGTAATGGAAGCGTGTCAAATTTAGCTATGCAGCGGAGATGCGTACCGGCGAACGGCAACGGTACTGATCTGCGCAGACTCGAGTGTGAGATTGATGGGGACCGATAGTCTTTATAAAAATGTATAGGGTAGAAGTGTTGAGTATGGTCCGTTCCATGAGTCGTTGGTTTGTGTTAAAATAGGGTGGGCCATATCGCCCCCTTCAGCCCTTTAGCGCCAGTAAGGAAACTACCGATATGGGCACGATAGACGAGATTTTTTTTTCGCGGACCTCTGTCGATCTTACTTTCGATCGATTGCGTATTCAGAACGATCTGTGCGATGGGAAGAGAAAGAAGAAAAATCAGCAAAGAAAAGAATTTAGATCGGTTACTTTGTACTTCCGGTAGTGCAGAAATTTAAATAACTCAGGAGCATCGAATCGGTCTATCAATCTCGATCGCGCCGCGTACCGTGCATCGATCACCGATGCGCCACTTTCCATGGTATAGGAAGAGCCGATACGAGTCGCCCGATCTCTTGGCAAGAGAGCTCTCTTCTTCGCGATACGGATCAGCGAATCCTCATTGGCCTCATCGTCCGATCGGAGTCATTCGCGGAGACCACCTCCAGCATCGTTTCCCGAGCGCTCATTGGCCCCCGATCTTCCGGCATGTCGTAGCGGAGTCGCATTTGTCCGGCGATCGCGGGGAACGAGAACCGAGAGCGCGAGTCCCGTCGCGAGAGTCCTCGCGACCGCCGCGCCGATTCATTGTGTCGACTCACCAGGCTGCCTATTTGTTTGTCATCGGTCGATCGATAAAATTCGATAAGCGAATGATTGAATTTGGATGAACAAAAGTGGCGGATAAAGAGAATCAAAAGAAATGACGTTCGAACTTCGGATGAGGCGTTCTGATAAGGACGCAGAAGGCAACCAACCGGGCCAGCTCGAAGGAGAGTAACGAACGAGAGAGAGGTCGCTCCCGTCGTTGGTGTTGACTCGGGCTCTCCCGTTCCTCGCCGTGGTGTGTTTAATTAGCAGCCCGAAGAGAACCCAGACGCCATATACTCAGAACTCAATCAGATCCCTTCATAAGCGCGCGCCTCACTCCGCGGTCCGAGCCAACACCGCTTCTCTCTTTCCTGCCTCTCGCCGTATGCATAATGCGCGCGAGGCTTTGCCCGACGCGGCTCTTGCCAGCCAGGTGTGGGAGACGAGAGAACGAGAATGACTGAGTCCCGATGAACACTCGAGAGCTCGGGGATAGGGAGTAATTAACCCCTGGGACTCTTCGGGGCTTCGAGGTACCGCGCTCTTCTGCAGAGACTCCCGAGAACCGCAAGAGCGACCGTAAAGACTCCCGAGTCAAAAATCTTTTCCCTCGAAGCCTTAGTCACTTGTCTCAAAGGAGACTAATCGACGATCGTTGTTTAATCGGAAATAGAAACAAAAAAAATGAAACACTAAAATTGAGATTTCCCTCGGTGGTTTTCGTATGGAAAACGCAGCCGTAGTTCAGCTTGTACAAAGTCGATGACGGAAAGTCTTATTTTGTAGGAAAAAAAAAGTTGAGGTTCCTCTACGGCTTTTCTACTCGAGTCATATTCTATTTTTAACTTCCGATTCGAGTTGTTCCTCTGTTGGTATACGGAGCAATTGGTATCGAGCATTGATCGCTGGTTCGTCCGAGAAGTCGAACGGGCACCGTATTGGCAACGACGAACTCGCGCTCCGGTTCCGCCGAGAGCGCACCACTCGGAATCGTTATTATCATCGATCAAGTGGAGCGAGAAAGAGCCCGGTGGAGTTTCGGGGGACTGTACGATTACCATTTCAAATGTTAACGTCGTCTCTCACCTGCGGCCAGGGGAGTGAAGCTCCGGCAGGTTCGACTATGTGTATCCGGAGAGCACGAGGTCGATCCTGCGGCGTGCGCGTATGTCTGCTCCACCTCAGCCTTCTTAGCCGGAGATTTTTCACCGGGTGGTCCTCGAAGATCTTAGTGGGGGGTTTCCATGGAGCATCGTTCGTCCGTTTAAGCTCGAACGCGCGGGGGTGGGGGTTATTATTTAGTTTAGCCCTCGCTCTATCTCTCATCTCCTCCGCTCCGTACGCGCCCTCTCGTCTCCTCGGTCCTTTCGCCGATTTATACAGGAGAGAGGCTTCCCGCAGGATCCTCGCGCACCCACGTCTATTCTCATTCTAATCGCAGTACCACCGAGAACCTCCTACAACCTGCCTTCATTCACTATGCGAGGGTGCGCGCTCGCTGGCCCTCACAGAAGCGAGAAAATGAAGAAGCGTCCTGTCGTGATCCCCGTTCCCGGTTTCTCATCGGTTCATATTATTTTAGCAGCGGTGGAGTGGGGCCTTGTTCGGAACCGTGAGGAATGCCGTTTCAATGTGGGACGTGCAAGCCAGTCAATGTTCCACGGGGAGCTTTAGTTTTTCCCGGTAGAATAGTGGCTATTGGCATTCAGGGAGCTTCGATCGCGATCGTCGACCGGCTCGTCCCCGTGAGAATAACAAGAAGATCGCTGTTCACCAGGAAAACTGCCGATCGGCAACGGCCATGGCCTAAGGATTCCGCGACGAAACGCCTCGAGTTTCCACCACCAACGAAAAGCTTCGTCCGTTCGATGCCGCGGCTCCGGTCTCGGCCCGATAGTCGGACGAGCAAATATATCGGTTCGTGGCGAGCACTCAGCCGCGCCACCGATTCCCGCAACACACTGCCGGCGGGTACTCGGTTGCCATCGTCAGCTCGCTTCGGTGATGCGAACCTTTTCATACCTTTATGGCGCAGAGTACACACGCGATTCCAGTCCTCGTACACAAACGCTCCTTTCCACCCTACCGCGGCGAGACGCGTCGGAGTTTCGCCGCGAGTCCCCCGCGTCTCCCCCGCCGAACCGCGCCTTTGGAGCCGCGATCCCGGCTCTCTTCTGTGTGCCCAGTTAATTACTCGCGTAGTAAATTATCCGGTAATGAGGTGCCGGGCCGATGCCCGAGGCATCGCACTCCTCGCCGAGTTCAGCTGCAGCTTGCAAACACACACACACACACACACGCGCGTAAGCCTCCACAATGAAGGAGAGTGCGAGAGGTGGCGCGAGAAGCGGTGGTGAAAGACCTCTCCGACTCTTCTCTCCCGTACCGGGGCCTCCTCTTGTTCCTGTCCTCTCTTCGCGCGCCCTCCCTTACACTCCGACACCCCCGAAGAAAGAGGGAGAAGAGTGCAAACGGAGAACCAATAAATTCGTTGCAGCCTTAAGAAGGGATATTGTTAGTTGTGAGGTAAATCATCTCTGCACCGCTGCGAGAGTCTTTCTCACTCGGGCGATCCTCGTATTCTTCTTATTCGACTCTTCACTTACCATCGCACCTTCTCTTTCCCTCCTCCTTCGACGCTCCGCGTCCTCGTTTCTTCCCTTCATTTTTTTTTTTTTAACAAAATTTTCTTTTTATTACTCTTTACCCCGGTTATTCTTCTCTCGCCTGGAGAGACGTTTGTTATACAGCCGGTGATGCCGCGGCCAGTGGGGGCTGCGCGAGTCCGCACAGGGAACCACGAATACCGCGAAGCACATCGCCACCTCCGATGGGGCCCTCCCCGTCGTCGGTCCAGTTAGCGTCAATAGGCGGACACATGGCTTCGTCATTAGCGTCATCAGATCCCTAACGCCTGCACGACGAGAGACCCCTTACGAGCTCTCTTATCCCTCTTCAACCTTCTCGTCCTCCACCGCCGCAACTTGCCAACCCACTGGTACCGCGGCGTAACCGACATTCATGGTTCCGTGAGCCGACGTTACGTCGGGCCTCGAGCAATAACCGCTCTTCGATGTGTTCTTTTGTAACGAAGGATTTGTTTGTCAGAAATGAGCGCGGGGCGGGAAGCCGCCGCTTCGACCGACAGCCACGAAGATCTCCGGCGGATAGACACGTTCTTCCTTTTCTCGTGATTCCACTTAACGACCTTGAAAACGTTGACTAATCAATTTCATGACGGGGAGTCATGTCGCGTCTTCTCTGCAGAAGACCTCAAAACACCTAGACTCGGTCGTGAGACTCTCAGCTCCGACTGTGTGTCCGAGATTATTAATGACGTGGGCAGCGCAGGTTGCGCCCGGCAGAGTTCCCTCGGTTCTTCGCGAGGGCCGAGCTCCGAGGGATCGAGAGATCTGTTCGCTGCTCCGGCGCAGCATCTCCTTCTCTCGTGTGAGAGGAGAGCCCGCGCTCAGTGACGAAGTATCCGGCGGGCTCATTCCCGAGAAACCATGGCAGCGGATCATTAGTGCAGGGTGATGCTCTTCTCTCTCGGTGTACCCACTGCGTGCTGTCGGTCTGTGCAGCGAAGCCACACCGGTGTGATGCCCAGTTCTGGCTACCGTATAACGAGCACCTTCTCTCATCTCCCTTCCGAACCGCGCTGAACGCCCGCTTCGTCCCGAGCCCCGAGTTATCATTCTCGCGATGCCTTCGTTCCTCTCTCGGGCCCGAAGAGTGATAACTTTCTGACTCCCGCTCGCGCTCGGAAGACCCTGTAACCGGATGGTTTCGAGCGCGCGGAAATTCGACGGATCACAAAGTCAATTGCCTCGTCGATATTTCCGCGACTGAACCACGTTGAACGCGAGCTACATCGAAGTTCCGAATTATCGTTCTCGCGGTAGTTTTTTTTTTTTTTTTATGTCTCATGCCCGAAGAGCGATAACGGTCCGGCTGCTGTTGTCGTCCAGATCGCGCAAAAGCTCGTACGATCACCGAGTCAATTGGTAGGCCAGGATTTATTCGATACGAACCGCGCACGTGTACGCTTAATGAATCGACGAGAGAACACATCGCTCGTTATTATTCAAGCGGAGATGCCGCGGAGGCGAAAACAAAAATATATTTATATATCCAAAAAAGAAATAATAATAAATGAAGAAAAAAAAAATTCCACGCGATCGGTCGAGACAGGATGACACGACGAATGATTAAACCGGCGGGCTCCGAGGAACCACCATCGCCTCCACGTTGCCTACGTGATCTCCACACTTGTTCGTTACAACCCGCGTCCCACCTCCGACCGCCTCTCGCCAGCGCGCATCGGTGAATAATTAATTAATTACTACCGATTGATTATTATGATTGACAGCATCGTCGACGGGGATATAACTACGTTATAAGTATACGCTCCGCGATCGCGCGTTCCCGAACGATCCGTTACGATGAGGCTTACGGGCCGAGCCCCGTATCCGGTAGTCGACGCTCGGAATACAACATTACGCTCGGGGACGAACAAGGCTAATTGCTCTTCCTTGAAATTAATTGATATGCCTCGTGGAATTCCTAGGCAATCGTCCGATCACGACGGAGAAACGCAATTCACGTACGAAAAAATAAAAATAAAAATAATAGTGAAACCCGTCGATAGGAAAAATCGTTTTCGTGCCGGGGAATCATCGTTCTCTCGTCGGAATATAATCTCATCGAGGCGTCATTCGGTGCGCGTTAAAATGATCGTCGAACTGGCAATTACCCAAGCTCTCGAAACCAGTGTCTCTCTTCTCTCTCGCCGTTTTACTTTATTGTTATTCGTGTCGTGGTCGACGATGGCCGTTGTTCACCCGCGCAACTGACTGGAATATCGTATTATTCCTCTCTCATAACACAAAAGTATACCGTGTGTCCTGGCGGAGGAAGGAGGCGACGAGACCCCGAAGACATTCGAACGACGGACTTGCCCGTACAAACTCGCGCTCTCACACGCGTACACGTAAACCGTATACGTGTGTTTTATACCACAAGCTTTCTCTATGCTCGAACCATCTCCGCGTCTGTGTTACGTCCACGGAGGCATAAATCTTCGTGGGATCTCGTTGTTACGTGCGCCACACTGTGTATATATAACCGGGAGAGTACACTCGAAAAAAAAAAAAAAAAAAAAACGAACAATACAAGTGTATGAACTTGGCAATTGTCTTACGTTCGATCGTTTCGAGTGTGTTGGAAATTTTATGTACACTTCGTCTTCGTAGCTGTAGCCAGTCGTTTGTTCCTCCAGTTCGCCACACGATAATCCGAACCGCTCTCGGAATCATTGCCCGACTCATAGTAAATCTCCTATGGTGCCCGGGAGAAGCGCGTTTGAGCCGCCTCGCTCGTGAGAGAGTCTCCTCTCTCTTTCTCTCTCTTGGTTCGTTGTTCGTCTCGGACCGCGCAAACTATCGGTACGCTTTGCTTACTAGTGGCCGGTGTTGTAAATTTTTATTGCAATAAACCTTGGGCGAAGAGTATCGGACCACGGAGGCCAGAAGGCACGGGATAAAGAGGCGTCGTTGCCCGAAGACGCGCCATGGGAGAATTCTTACCGGGCAACCCCGCGATGAGCGAACTCGTCGTGTCTCAAAAACTTCTTCTCACGAGGCGCGAGAATCTTGAAGATCCTTCCGGTCTGTTCGTTCGAGAGCAGCGATTTTCTTTGACAATCGCAAGGAACCCCGTCGACGAGACTGTTCATTCCGCCGTCCGGATTCCTGCGAAATCACCGCGGACGCTCGAATCGGCCCAACGCAAAGATAGTAACGGAAGATTCCCGGCTGCTGGAGTTCTCATCCGACAAAGCATGGGAAACGATGAAATTTCTTGATTTTACCGACGCAAAAAAAAAACACTATCGTACCTAATTCGTTTCATTTTGTACACGCGGGTGCAGCGGCGAACGACGTGGCTCATCGGCCTTCCGATTCGCGGCGGAATCTTTCTTCCCCACCCCCGGAGAAACATCGCTCGACGCTTTACGAGCGCAAGAACTGTCGAGTAAAGGCAATCGTAATCGATGGTTAAAAAACAAAAAAAAAACGCCCCTTCGAGTCCGCCAGCGGCGGAAGGGTGTAGGCGCGAGATATCCTCGGGGCTTCGGGCGTTATGTCGGACATTAGCCGTTACTGGAATAGCCATCAAGTCAGTGAGAGAATATGAGGCGAAAGAGGCGCAAAAGTTCCGGCTGCCGGGCAATGATTCGCGGCGAGACCGTGCCGAACTCTCTCGAACGGACTATAAAATTCGCGGAGTAAATGTAGAGCTCAAGGGGCGGTATCGTTTGACCGACACCCAGCGTACCGACTCGTTCACCCCTCACCACCCTCCCCCTCCGCCATCTTGCGTTTTTTTTTCCTCTTTCAACTTCATATTTCGCGTCCTTCTCGATGGCCACCGCGGTCCGTGCAACTTGGCTCTTTCCGTGCACTCGCTAGGTGAGCGCAGCGCGAAAGAAGCAAAGAAGGCTTTGCTCCTGGCCGACACCCGGTGAGGAAGCGATTCTCTGTTCTCGCTCTCGCACCCTCCGCTCGCTCCTCGCCGACGCACCGTCGTCAGGACGATTCTCTCTCCCGCCTCTTCGCACGTTATTCTCGGAGTAAGATAATTGGCGGAGAACCGAGAGAAAGAACGACGCGCCTTTCGTCTTAGCGCCGGCGAGTTCTTTTTTACTTATCGATACTCGTAAATACACTCGAAACTCCGGCCGTAACGCCCGAATATAGGCATCGGCTGGATGATGATTGACGCGCTCGTGCCGAACCGTTTGACCGTTCTCGGCAAACTGCCCTCTCTCGTTTCCGATCGGCGTGCATTGGAACACGGCCTACCGAGATTGCGCTCACCGGGAGGAGAACGTATATTTTACCGAGGCCATCGACGATCATCGACGAGCCTCGATGATCGTTTCGTCTAGGAGTTCCTCGCGGCACTTGGGCATTCCCATCGCCTATTAAGACGAATCGACCGTTCGATCGACGTTTATTCACTTGTTTTTTGTTTTCTTATCCCATTCCATCACTATATTCGCGCACTCGTCCGGCATCGCTGAGTGTCCCGGGTGTTCCTCGCCCGGTGAGAAAACCTCGAGGATTCATTCGCGCAAAGTATGAGCAGCTAGAGGAACTCTCACGCTTGGGATTTATCGATCGCGCGATCTCGAATTCTAATATAATCGCTCGTGACAAACCCCGAGACGGAAGAAATCGCGAGCGAACCCAACGCGGATCGCCTTCACAGGGAGAATCTTATGCGGGCGCGTCGACAATAATATTTCTCCTTTCCCCGCTCGCCGATACGATTCGCATTCTGCACCCGGCGATGCGACTTCTGGTTTACCCGGGACATTACGATCTCTGTGGGAAAAGTGTATCTGTCCTGCTACGAAACGCGCTCGACGTTCTTAGGCACGCGTAACCGCGGCAGTTCGCATCATAAAAATTCTAGAAGTCATTGGGTCGTGTAGATCATTTTTTTTTTTTTTTCTTTTTTTTTAAGAAGGAGAAGAGGTAGAATTCTTCGGATTTCGAGGTGATTCTTCTGTTTTTCAAAGTCGCGCTTACTTCCGCATCGACGTCGGAGAACCGAAACTGCGGGCCGATCGTAAATAATAGCGATATCTCGATGCTCTCTCGAGTCTCGAAGAATCAGAGATAATTGGAGCCACCGTTCTACCGGTTGTTGGAAAAATCGGAGAAAAGGGAATATCACGGTGAGATAATAAAATAGCGGGGGGAGCCAAGAAGAAAACACAAATAAAGGTAGGAAAAAAAAACGGAACAACTGCGCGAGAGAATTTCAAGTGCAGCGCCGACGAGGTGGAAGTTATATCCAGATACGTAACTCTCGGAGGGGTAGAGGTCGAGCCGATGGTGCGCGAATGCCGGGAGGAAGACCGGGAACGTAGACCGGTGAAGAAGAAAATGGTCCAGCGAAGGCGGCGGAGGTGGCGATGGGAGAGTTGTAAATGCGCACGGATGCAACACACGGACGATGCAAAACACCGTGAAAGAGGGTTATCCGGTGAGGGAAATATACGCGGAGAATCGTTGGTGGCGATTCTTCGTTGTTCCCTCGGTCTTCGTGGCCGGACGATGCGTAGGCAAGGAGCCATCGTGTCCGAGGCATTATCCACTTACAGGGAATTATCCTCGCGTCGTCCCTCGAGGTTGCCCTGCACAGTTTCGCAGCAACTTCGGTTATGGCCTGGTAGCAGCTCCTTTATTCGAATTGTCGGAAAAATCGGCGAGGGTCAGGTGGAGGGGCAGGAGGGGGCGAAGGAGAGCTTCAGCGAAGAGGCCAATATAGCGCCGAGAGATTCGCGAGCTCCATTGTCTACGGAACGAGAGAAAGAATTGAGTGAGAAACGGCGGCGCTGCGGGAACAGCGGTAATTCAGAAAACGCTCAACAAAGGGCGCGAAAAAAATTGGATTATTCGGTGCAACGTAATTTTTCTATATTTTTAATTTCTCTCTATGATGATGAGACTATTCGATTATCATTGGAACGCTATTGCTAAATTCTTTTTTGGCGGAACCTTCGATAAGTTGCGAGTTAACTTGGTTATTTTTATCGAACCAATCGAGAGATGGGGATTTTTTTTTATTGTCGAACCATCGACGATAATATCCGACGCCTGTGGGGCATCGGAAACTCTTTGCAATTCGATCGGTTAAAAAGTATGACTGGACTGTGATTGCGAAACTTCCGTAAATTTCATTCCGACGATAATGATTTTCCATAACGGCGAAAATTTTTTTTCCGACATGATTCTGAGAACAATCAGAGTTCCAGTGCAACTTTGACGAAAACAGCAAAGTCCTGCGAACAGCGAAAACTTTTTGCATCAGGAAAATCCTCGTGATATTTGATCCCATAAAGAATATCGTCAGACCACATTTAATGGACTTCCGGTGAATTTCATTCCAACGGTGACGATTTTCGATATCGACAGCTATTTTTTTTCCAACACGATTCTGAAAATAGTCGGAGCTCCGGTGTAGCTCGAGATAGGTGGAACTCCATCTCCAGCGAGGATGCTGCTCGTCCTCTTTTCAGGCTATTCGCTCCACAGCGCCCGAGTAACGATCTACTCTGCATCCTTTTTTTTCCTTTCCGTTCAGTTGTCTCGACGAAGCTTATGCACTCTGCGTAACGTTCCGCGTTCATCTTCCGTGCTGCAATTTCGTGAGAGGCCTCTCACTCCGCTCCTAACTCAAACAAACAAATATTCGAACTGCCGTGGGTAAATTGGCCTCCGCACGACGAGAAGACGACCCACAGGAATTTCATATTTTTTTTTTACTATCACTTCTGCAAATTCTTCGGGGCAGGGAAATATCAATGCAACTGCTCAGACTCCTCTCGAAACAAACGCGAAATAGGTTCGTTACAAAATTTAAGAGAAAACCCAAACGGCTCTCGTGTTTCTGAGACGGGAATTTTTCGATTTTTTTTTAACATTAAAATTTTGTTTCCGCAACGTTGGCGAATTGGGGATCACTTTCGTTGCAACGAGAATAAAACGTTCTTTCGATTTGAAAAAAAAAATGAAGGTTAAAAAGTTTTGAAAAAGAGGGGGGAAAGGCGAGAGATCCGTGAGGATCGGAGAGTGTACATTCTCGCTTTTGCCGCTGGTATGCGTAGGAGTTAAAGTCCACGTTAGAATAAATTACGCACGTACGGGCTCGGAGAGGTTCGGCCGTGCGTGGATAGATATAAGCTCCGGCCGATTCGTACCTCTTGCCTCCGTACATTGTGGAGGCGAAGGTAAGTCACACACAAAGTGAGCCTCCGTCGTGCCGTTAAAGTGAAATATATACACGCATATATATATAAGCGGAATAACGATAAGTTAAGCGTTTCACGTAGCAGCTGGTAATTATGGATGCGTTTAAGCAGCGGCAGTTTGGGAAACTAAATAAAACAATCTACGTGAGCGAGAATCTTTATTGCCGGATTAAAAGTCTCAGCGTCGTCTCTCTCTCCTCTTGTTTCTATACATAACTTCCCCGGCTATCATTTTTTTTTCTTGCCTCTCTCGCACCACCCGCTATCTTCCTCCTCGATCTTCCGCAGAGAGGCACGAGTGTATAAAAAAAAAAAAAAAAAAAAAACGAATAAAAATAAAAATAAGAGGATTCGGTTGAATCACATTCAGCTGAAACGAACGTGATAGAAGAAGCCCGTGCGTAATGTCACCGGCCTGAGAAGTACTTTGGACATCCCGTGGAATAAAATTAGGGCATATGGAACGATGCGGATCTCGATGAAAAAACATACGGAAACATATGTAAAGATTATGAGATTAAAAAAAAAATCGAATAAAAAAAAAGGACATTCAGGTGAAACAACCATGATAGACAGCATAATACATATTATATCAATTAATTAAGAGATATAAAAATTAACATTTAAACGGAACGAATCTGAAATCACTTGATGTCGTCTTGGTCAGGAACGACTTGACCTACCATGGGTTGAAATTACCGTAAATAGAACAATCCAGTTCCCGATAAAAAAAATTGTTTTTCCACATTGAAGAATCCCGAGCGAATACGGACGTTCGTACGTTGAATGCGACGAAACAAGCGGCTGCACAGCGTCGAATCGAAGATGATGATTGGCGGTAAGCGGCATAGAGAGGAGAAACGATCGAGGGGATAAATAAAATGCGATAGAGTTGACCATAGTCGTGGCAGTGAGAGACGGGAGGGTTGGACGTCCAAGGTGGGCGGCATCGGCGGTGCATCGTTCTCGGTGGTGCGTACTCTCACTCGAACGACGACTGGAAAAAGAGAATCCGAGAGAAGGTATAAGCGCGCGGGAGCGCGAGCGCGAATTAAGTCGATCGCTGTGCGTGGAACCACATCCTTCGCGCCCAGCCGGCCATCCAACGGGCGAGATATCGCTTTTCTTTTGTCCCTCGGGGCAAACGCGCCGGTGCGATTCTCTCCTCGGCTCTCTCTGTCTGTCGGTATCTTCCTTCTGACCGGCGCGCTCTCTTCTCCTCCGGTGGTTTCTCTTCTCTCTTCTCCTTCGCCCCCCCCCCCCCGCCCTCCCGGTCGGTCGAGAGACGCTTGCCCACGGCGCGTACCTCTTCTTTATTATCGACATCAACCATCGTCTTTTGTTTTATAATAACCGCGAGAGGCGAGCTGCTGCGGTCGCGCTCTCCGCTCCACCATCCTTGCTCTCGTCTGTCTCTGCCTCTTCTTCTTCTTCTTCTTCTTCTTCTTCATCCTCTCCTTCTTCTCCAGCTTCTTTCTCCTTTACTTCGAAGCTTTTTTTTCCACTTATTTCTTTTTTTACTCTTCTTGTCGTTGTTGTTATTCTTCTTTTCGCCGATAGCCCGATGCCACCAGGACAGGCGAGCGCGCCTGTTCGCTCTCCGTCTTCCCACTCACTTCTCTTCTCTCCCCGTTCCGAGTGTTCTCTTTTTCGCCGTTCCCTTCTGTTTTACTCCGGAGACTGTTGCGGTACCCAGTGCCGAGCGCGGTTAAACTTGAGAATAAATTACTTGCAAGTGAGCGCCCCGGACGGCAGGTAACTCGGGCGTGATTTTGTTCTCTCTCGCTTATTTTCTGCTACCCGATGGCATTAAGGCCGACCGCGAATCGGCATTGACGCGACCATGACGGCACTCCGCGCCAAGGCTACCAGAATCGTTGCGCCGATTATCGTCCCGGTATTACACTTCGGGGATGCAACGTGCCTCTTCTTTATTTATTTATTTTTTCTCATTTCGTTTTTCCAACTGTTTTAAATTCATCCTGGCGCCGATTTTAGTTTACTGCTTTCCCGAACAAGAACGACAGTCCCGACCGAGATTCAGCCCGACAGGACAGTCCAATGGAATACCATACATACTTATACGTATGTACAACAGTCAGTCCGGGAGTTGTGGAGAGAGGTTGAACGACCTAGCCCGGATCCGTTCGCGCGCGGCGCGCGTCCATACCGAACGCCACCACTTTTGCCTCGTCCTTCTCCCATACTTATTCTTATTCTTCTTCTTCTTCTTCCACCACTTCTTCGTCTTCTTCTTCTTCTTCTTCTTCTTCTTCCACACGCTCGCCTCTTTTCCATCCTCTGGTGGAGAGCCCGATGTGCCCCTTCTCGTTACCGTGGCCATAAATAAGTCCACGTACGATTCAACAACCGTCTCTCTTTTCGATAAGTATTAACGCCTTGTCCTTTACCGTAGGTGCCTATATATGTTTACACATACGCGTGCGAGCGTGTATGTATGGCATACACCTCGGACACCGTGACTCTTAACGAATGCCGTGACGCTGCGGTTATACCGCAGCTCGTCGAGGAACTGTGACTGCGGCTGCTCCTGCTGCCGATGCTCCTGATCCCGCTGACTAGTTCTTACCGTCTCTCATCCACTCGGGTTCACTACACTTCAGCTGCGCTCCCCCAATTCGTAGAAAGATATTCGGAAATGATAGAGCGTACTTTTAGCGAGGAATCTGCGTTATAATAAAGCCCATACCGATCGAACAGTCACACTCATTCTCACGGATGCTCACACGGTTAATCGAAAAAATATACTAAGGACGGATACTCAGGTGAATATTCACATAGAATATTTAAACGAATATTCAGATGAATAGCCATACGAATTTTTAAACGAACAAAGTCCACAAATATATTCATAGATACTCACAGATGCTCGTACACTGTGAGACGGAGTAAATATAACCAGCGCTTGAGAAATATTGCCATCGGGCATATTAGTAGAAACTGGGGCGACACAGTTGTGGTCGTATGTATCGAGCTTACGCGAATTTGCCGTAGATATTGTAGTAAATTCCACCCTAATATCTTGATACAATCCAATTTTCCTTAGATTATCGGTAATTTTTAGTAGATCTTTCTCTCACTACACTGACACGCCAATTTATCAGAGAATATTCAAAGATACTAACAGTTACGTACGAAAGGCGCCAGCCGTCATGACTCGTCAGTTTATATCTATATATATAATTTTTTTTTTGCCCTTCAAAACGATCGCATACACGACAAGTGAGAATTTCAATTGTCGATTAATCGATGACTCTCGAATTATTATTGTCTCGAAGTAGACCGGGAGGGTGGGAAAGAGCGATTAGCGAGACTGAAGTGCTGCAAAGCTTCGAAGAAAGGCCACGAGGCTTGTCGAAACAATTGCAGCACACTCGGGCTACCTACCAACTGGGCAGGATAGAAAGAGACCGAGGAGCAAAGTACGTAGCCCGAGAGTACACGACACAATCGATCGTTCGCGAGAAAGTCGACGTCGACAGCGACTTCGTACTACCACCACTACCTACCCCGCTTCTCGCTTCCGCGAACCCTTTGTTTCTCGAATGGCACTCGAGTCCACTGCGAATCGAGTGCCTACTTGGCCGGTACTCGCCGTAAGCGAACACGGGCCAGCTTCTCGGGGAGGAAGGTGACCCAGAGAGCCACGCGTTTCAGGACAATGCCGAGCCCCTTCGAGTCAAAACACCTATTATTCGGATTTTATTTTATGATTTTTAACTGTCCAACTTCTCCGACACTTTCGCACCCTCGCTGTCGAGCATCGATTCACGCGCCCTTCAACTCGAGAGTCTCGTAGGATTTTTCGGCGGCGTAATTGGGAGGCAAAAGAGATAAGACGAAGAAAACACCATGACGATACCACGAGTGCAAAATCGTTCGGCGAGCCGCGCGGGTTAAGAAACGGTCTCGCGATACGCTCAATGTTTGCCTGAAAGAGAGATTCAGATTAATCGCGGTTGGAATCGTAGCCTTATTAAACGGCACGCGGACATCGTCCACTCATCCGTCGCCGAGCCACGAGACACGGCCTCGCGAGATCGCTCGTGACGACAACGCGAATTAGAGATCGGCTCTATAGATCTCTCTTTCTCTCCGTGTTCTACTCTTCCTCGGAGAGAAGACGCACACGTCTCGTGTCGAATAGTCGTTCGATTTCTCGCGACCGTACGACCCTCCGCCCCCACTCCGCGCAAGGAGCGACACGGCGAGAGAGAGAGAGAGAGAGCGAGGGACAATCGACATAGCACACAGCGATATCTACAACATCGTCCTCATTGCCGTCGCAGTTGTCAGGCTGGCCGTGATTACGATTGTCCTCTGAGCTCCCGCGAGACGACTCATTTGTTTCTGGATCACGACTCGATGGCACCGCCAGCATTGATCCGATACCACCGAGGGGAAGAGATGAGGCAGATACACTCGTATCCAGCGAATAAATTTGTATCTTCGCTTCGGGATCTCCACCAAATTTTTCCCTCTCGCATCCAACGGTTCTCCAGCTTCGCATCTGGTTTCTCTTTTATCTCATCATTTTTTTTTTTTTTTTTCACTCCTCAACCCTTTACTCGGCTCTATCTTTCCGGAGCTTCCGCGAAACGTCTTCGTCTCGCGATCTCGGAGTGTGCATAGCTTTGCGTATGTGTGCCCGTCAGTCTCCGGCGAGCCTTCATCACTGCTGTTGGTTCTGCCGCTGCGGCCGCTTCTGCTGGATCTCCACTGATTGTATAATTGGGAGGCAGCAACGAGCTACGTGCGTCACTCCGATGATTTAGTTCCTCCCCGTCGCTCCTTACCCCGTGCCACCGGGCTTCGGTCAATCACGTCGTAATTACTTTTAATGCTGGACGGAGTCGACTGACACAATATCTAACCCGTCGACGAAGTCTCTTTCTCACTCTCTATCGCGCCCGTAGCTCTGTTACACTTGTTCGTAAAAGGTTCTATCACGGCCGTTGGCTATAACTGAACGCGCGCTCCTCTCTTCCATGCGCCCCCTCCCCCTTCCCCGTTCGTTCCCTCCCCTTCTGCATACTTCGCACGATCGAATTAATTGGTAATAGAGCGGGTGAGAGGGGGAGTGCGAGGAGCTCCCCATTGCACCACCACCGGGAGCAACAGCGGCAGCAACCATCATCGCAAATATTACGATTAATATTGATAGGACCACTTTGCCAATCTCGCGTTCGCACGTATATATTCCGCGGGAGCATAGGCGGATCAACGTACACACTATCGCGTTACTGCCTATCTGCATTTGACGTTAGACTACCGTAAGTGATGTTTGTATTCCGTTCGAGGATCGATCGATCGTCATCGGTTTTTAACAGCGATACGCCACCGAGAAACTTCCATGGAAACGTCCGGAGATTCACCGTACGGTATTGAGTGAGAGAAATAATTCGTTAATGACGAATGGCAATAAGACAAGAGGGACCGTTATATTTTTTTTAATTCGAATACATCTGAGGTGGAACGAGTATCTTTATCCTCGATGTCCGTCGAGAAAATTTTTGAATCGTCCACTTTCGGCTGGACCGGTTTTCGACTCCGCTCCTGTGATGCGAAAAAAAATAAATCCGATAATCAGTTGAATCCCTTCCGAGGCTCGACTGCGACGATAAACGATACATATCTTTAAAATAATTTTTGAGTCAAAAGAAACCTCCAAAATGAAAAGGCAAAATAAGAGCCGTGGTTTGTCGCGAAGAAGAAATATTTCTGAAGCGGTCCGTATCTCATTCGTGAGCATCTCGTTCACAATTAATAATTCCAGTCTCCATCGACCTCCCGTCGCTGAACATCCGTCATTTGTCTCCGACGTTTCGGCGGTGAAAAAAAAGACTTCTTTAATATCCCATGTATATGAACAATGAGGGATCAACACGCTGGATTGTCGTAGCAGTGACGCGAATGCCGTCGGTGCGCATCGAAGATATTGTCGCCGGTTCTCGTTGATGATGTGCTCATCGGTGGATCGTAAAGCGTGCAACCCGCCACTATGCGCTGGCCCGCTGCTGGAGGAAGAAGGAGGGCAGGAAGGAGAGATTTGTTTGAATTATTCAAATTAGATACGAAATTGAATGCGTGCTCTGCTCGTGTGCAGGTAATGACGGCACTTGCATATAAATGGTAATTATTGTCATTATTCTGCTCGGGGTAATTGTGTACCGGTGGGTACCGCTGTGTGTTCGATTGTGTGCATCTGCTTGCGTTTCTGTACGTGTATGTTTATGTGTATGTGTGTGTCATGTACGTCTCTTTGGGCTCGAACTATGTTCGTGTCCCACTCGCATACATTTCTTTCATTCCGTACGTGTTACGCGCGATGCATACGCGCGTATGCGTTTGAGACCCTCTTCGTGGACGAGCGCGTGCTCGCGACCTTAGCACACGTGTGTATAGGATACGTAATACGTCTACACATTTATATGTATATTCATATATACTATAGATGTCAGGTCCGCGATTCACAGTGAGTGCATCACCGCAGAGTGCATCGGCGACGCCGGTAATGCCGACCGTGTTCCCATACACTAGTTGAGATAATTATCAAAATTGTTTTATTGTTGATATAATTACGGGGGACATGCCATGTTCGGCCTCCCCTTTCCGCCACCAACGGAACCGGCTGCGATCCGCTCGTCCTCCTCTCTTAACGTTGCACGCCAGAAAATTCAAAGTACCGGCCGAATTAATGCCGCTCGGTAGCATGTGAGTTTAATAACATATGAAACAATCATATTTATTTTAATTGGAGTTTCGGGAAAATTTTATTTACCGGAAGGCGAGACAGTCTTCCGGAAGTAGACGTGAATTCTTGTTACTATCAGAAATCGGGGAAGATTTTCCGAGACGGATTTTCGCGTCGTTGGCGTTTGACGTTCTTTATCGAGATGATAGTTTGTTGCGGGGCGGTTATCCGAGAGCCGTATAACGCGAATTCCAATTCGTAGCAGTATGCGCTGGTATGCTCTCCGGAGGACGAAACCATAATAAAGACAGTAATTAAGGTGCAGTGTGTCGCTGTAGACAAGGGAGCGTCGTAAAGAGAATCGCTGGTCGGGAGGAATGGATGGAAGAATAAGAAGTGGATGAAGAGGAAGACTTGGAGGAAGAGAAAGAAGAGGAAAACGAGAACTCACAGTGGCTCGCATTAAACGACAGCATGCGTCGGCCAATAAAAAAATACTAAATAATTATTGAACGAACGAGTGACGAAAAATTTTGTTACACGCTCTATCGGATGCCGATGTCATTTTTTGGGAATATTTACATATCTACCGCTCACAACTCTACCAGAAAGTAACTCTCCCGGAATTTAAATAATGCTCTAGCGAAATACGAGAATAGACGGTAGCTCTGTTTTGCGGTAGAGTTTTAAATGTCATTCCGGTAGATTTTTACTTCGATTCCAGTAAAATTCTATTTTGATTACAGTGGAATTTTAAACTCTCTGGTAGCGATTTTTGTAGAATTTTCAATATAGTAGAGTTGTAACATGGTAGAAATATTTTAATTTTTCGAGCTACTTTTCATAGTAAAGTTAAAATCTGGTAGAGTTGTGAGTGACGGAGATGTAAATATGTCAATTTTTTTCATCGGATGCTTTTTCAACTCCCGACTGGCCGCCAGGGCAAAAAGACCGGAATTATAATATCGTTGATATTTAATGTTATCAATCGAGGTGTCGGCCGTGCGGCAAGAGTAGAATTGCTGACAGTATTTTATTCGAGAGGCGTACAATACGGGTGCCAATTCATACGAGTGTACTGTGGTCCACTCTCGGGAGGACAAAATCATAATAAAGACAATAATTAAGGTACAGTGTATAGCTGTAGACAAGGGAGGGCCGTGAAGAGAGTCGCCGATCGGGAGGAATGGATGGAAGAGTACGAGGTAGAAGAGAAAGAAGAGGAAGATGGGAACTCGTAATGGGTCTCATTGTCCGGTCGGCTGAAAAGAAAGGAAGGACAGTCAAGTTCGGCGATGGAGGAGAAAAGCGGGACGGAGGGACGAAAAGATCATTCGCTTGTTCGTCGGTCACCCGGGCGCGCGCCTCATGGACGAGGCTCCAGGGAAACAATAACCCCGGCAAGATCGCAACAATGCCCCAGTTATTAGCTTTCCGCCGAATTAAAAGCGTCTTACTATCCCACTGTACGGCATATCGCCGTCTTTTCTTTCGGCCCTCCATTCTCCTCGTCTCTGTTCTCACGAAGAAGTTCTTTATTCTCGTCGCCGTTCGGCTCCCTCGTATCGGCGGATTCACCCGCGATTATTAATATCGCACCGGCTTAGCGCCGAAAGGGCGCACAGTTCACGTACAAAAAAAATGGCAAAAGATGACATGAGAGAAAAGAAATATTGTCGAGAAGAATCCGCTACGATTGCTTGTTGACTTCAAAATTTTTTTTGTTATTAAAAAGAAGGTTATAAAATATTGCACATTGTATACGATAAATATTAGTTGAAATGTACACAAATTAACAAATGTCGTCACGCTGTCTTCGAACTTTCGTCATCCGGATTTATCAGATTCAATGAAGATTGTGGAATCAATGGTTTATTAGAAACCAAGCGGTTTCATCGATCTCCGAGCAGATCATCGATCGTAAAAGGGTACCGAAGTTTTGTCATCTTCGAGGACCATCCTTCGTCTCGTCGAAACAGCGGGGCGCGTCCGAGAACGTGAATACCGATAGTGCCGATAGACGAGGGAGCTCGGAGAGCTTATCGATCACGAGTAAATTCGATCACGCATCTCGATAAATCCTGTTATGGCATTCAATTGCGATCTGCCTCTCTCCCAATCGAGGCGCGCTGCGATCTCGCTCCGATAACGTGGGGCGTTCGGACGCCGAGAGCCCGTCACTCGTTTCGGATTATAAAAATAATCAAGTGAAGCTTCATCAGTTTTCCAAATGAAAATACAATAGAAGGGGACGCGTTAACGGGACCGAGGATCGATTTTCTTGTACTCGAAGCTACGAACTCATCGCGGTCGTTTCTTTTATTCCTCCCCTTTATTTTTCCCTCCATCCCTCCGAGCCGGGAGCGATCAACGGGACAGTGCGATGAGGGGTTTGCGACTATCGCGCAAATAATAGGTTGAAGAGGAAGTAAATAAAAGGCGTTCGCGTATGGACCGCAATTAGCTCCTCTAATGGGCCGCGAAAGAAAACAAAAGAGACGAACGAGAGCGGGAAACGTTCGGGCGCACAATGAGGTCCCTCCGGTGGAGCGGCGTGAAAGAAAAGCGAAACAGAGAGAGACGAACAGCCGAAGGAGGTCAAAGTAGAAAAAAAGAAGAAAACACAGAGGCGAAGGTGGAGAATAAAAAAAGGAGCGAGAAAAAAAAAAGACAAAACAGAGGAACAATGGCGGGGTCCAAGTTGCTGGCCAAACACGCGACTTTCTTTCTCGCCCGCCGCGAAGCCGAGGCGAGAGCAGAGTGTGCCTACGGTTCGTTCTCCTTCTAATATGAGAGGGTTGCGTCGCCCGGAGTCTCCTCCGAGGATGGCTAATAATAAGACTAAGAAACCAGCGGGTGTGAGGGGTGAGCGCAATATCGCGCCGGATTACCTCGAGGTCGACTTGAGAACGTCAGCAGCGAATCGGGTGAAAAAAAGAAAAAAAAAATAATCTCGGAGACAAAAGTGCTGCGACTTCGAAGATTTTCAAATTTTTTTGCTCTAACGCTTCGTCAGAGATATCGGTAAATATATCGAATGATTCAGAGCCGCGACTCGTCATTAATAACGCGAGTGTGAATTGTATGGGTTCCGCAAACTATTTCTCGAAGCGACAAGGATAGAAAAAAACGGTGCAATCTCGGGCGAAAGTGGGAGCGAGAGGCCGAGTTTGAAAGAGAGGAAGAGTAAAAAAAAAAAATAAATAAAGTAGAAAGAGAATTAGAAATGAACAAGCGGTGGAGGAAGCAGGGCCAAGAAGTAGTAGTACTAGTATAGCGAAGCGAAGCCGTTGCGCGGACGGGAGCAGCTGACGCTCCCGAGTTCTTTAATTAAAACTGACCGCTGGCCGCTTTTCTTCCGTGGGTGAAGGAGGGGGAGAGAGGGGGTGGGGGCTACCAACCCTCTCTCCCACACTGGCTAGCAATAACGAGATTTATTTCATAATACCTCTCTACAACGCCGTTGGGACGCCGCAAATGCGCGCGTGGCTTTGCAATTTTTCTTTACTCTCGTCCTCCTCACGCCTCCGTGAAACTCAAGACGAAGACAACGGCGACGTTGTCGAGAGCTCGGAGGTGATGAACTTTTTGTTCGGTGTCCTCCTTTTTTCGCTTCGTTGTCCTTGTAAAATCCCCCTGGCAAAGCGTACGATAATTATTGCGCGTCGATTTGATTGCGATTTGCAACTTTTTTTTATTAGCGACGATAGAAAAACGGACCTTGATGTGCATCCTTCTCGCACGCGTTACTCTCCACGACCGTTGTGTTTTTTTTTTTTTTTTAATTGAACACTGTTTTTAATTTCACTTCATATACGAGGAAATTATAGAGACTGAGGACTTCGGACGCCCAGTGGCGCTGTGGCCACTTCATTGGTACAAATGTACCTGTGGGTTGCGAATGGCAGGAATTTGTTCCTAAACTTCACGAATTTGATAAATCTTTGCCGAAGTTCTGGCGACATAACAACGGTTGAACGAGATTCACAAAAATGTCGTTTCTTTCGGAATTTGATGCCGGTCATTTCACGAAAACAATTTCGCGTCAATAAAAGGTGCAATGGGAAAGTCAAGAGTCGACATTTACGCCGGTATCGACCTAGCACTAAATTTTTGTTATTTTTTTATTCCACAATCGACCTCTCAGTCTATGCGACTGTCAGCGTTATTCAGCACACGTCAATCTGATTTTCCAGTACTCGCTATAAAACGAATACAATGTGACAGTGTTTGCGGAATACGAATCTGCCGCTGTCTCGCTATGGGAAAGTCGTGTTAACTGTGAATTTCAAAACGTGGCTTTCACACCGTTAGTTTTTATCGACGACGAGCGAGCCAGAGCCATATTTTTTCGTTTCCGCGATCGACCCGAGGAATCGAGTTTTCGCTACAGTACGGAAAAAAAGCCAGGTAATAAATTTAGGGTCAATCATGATATCGATTATGAACGAATCGAAATTGAACGAAAATATTATTCTGTTGAGAAATATTATTATTATTATTATTATGAAAAAAAAATAGTTATTCCGTTTATCGCACAAATTATCGCACAATAGTTATTCCGTTTATCGCGCAAAAAATTTTTATCGTCAGACGAACACATCGAAAGATACCTGTGGCGTAATCGTCGTTCGGGCGCACGGTTCGTTTGCGATTCGACGCGTGACGCGACGCATCGGTGTGCGTACTCGCGCTTATCCGGATCGAAGGATCGAACGACTTCCCGAGAGCCCGCGCGAATCTCGCGTGCGCTGGAACGACGATTGATCGATATCTCGGCGGATTTTATTATCGATCCGATCTCGAGAGTTGCGCAAACGACTCGAGAGAGGATCGAAGATATGCGAGTGATGGCGAAAGCTTCGCGGTGCTTCGGCCGTCAGAGATATCTAAGGTAGCTAGCTCGGTGTGCATCGCTCTTCCGATCTTCCTCGAGCCGTCGATCGCGAGAAGAGGCTCGCGCGGTACACCGTGGTCAACGCACCCGCGTTATCGGAATGGTTTGTTGATTTGCATATTCATAATGCCGTGCGCCGTGAGAGCTCGCGCCTCGAGTTATGCGCTAAGAATGTAGAAACTCAAGTTTCGACGAGATATATCCGTACACGCGGCTTCTCCGCGGGCGCGCGCCTCGGCACGGTTGTGGTACGCGAAATCGCATCGATTTTGCTACGAGAAAAGCGCTCGTTTCAGGAGTTACGGCTCGTATTGGTCAGACTCGCGGTGGATCGATTGCAAGCTCGCGTTTACATTTTTTTTACGGTGCTCCCGACGTCTGATCGGAGCTGGGCGGTCCTTGAAGTATTCAAGAACATTTAAAAATTTTCGTGTACCGTGTGCAAGTACTTTTTGAGAAGACACGCGCATTACTAATACTAGCTGACCATCAACATCCTGTTTCTATCGAGATATTATTATTCATGTAAATTTATCGATACGTATATTTTTAACGAACATTAATTTTCCTAATTTCTCAACAAAAAAAAGAACAACAAGGGCTTTTTAGCTAATTTTTTTTTTCATTAAAGCCTAAACAACTTTGCAAATAATATAATTCGGAAAGGACTTGAGAAATACTTCGAGTGGAAATTTTTTTTTTCATATTTCAAGAGCTTGTGATTCTTTGTACTCGTGGTATTGTTTAGTACTTTGCCAAGCTCCGATTCCGCTACATTGGAGCGTGTCTTACAAATTTCGAAGAAATCTATCTACAGTTGAATGAAAATTCTCAGGATTTCGTATATCGGAGTTCAACCGTTCCAATCCATCGTTTGAAGGTAACGTGGATTCCAAGACAACTCGGCACGCCAAGCGCGAGGGCAACGCGTGTCCGTCCACACACGATCCCTAACTACTTCCAGAATGCTTTCCATTCTCTGCCGGTCGATGGCAAAGCTTTCTTACCGCGCGACGTCCGGCGTCTCCGGAGCGATTCCCACTCAGCGCCTTCCTCGCAAACTCGAAAGGCGTTCTCCTCTCCGCGGATCGCTGCGACCCCAATTCATTCAACAATAAACGAACGTACCGTCCAATAAAAAAAAATTAACCGATTGAATTCACGCACAATTAAAAAAAATAATAATTAGGCGCCTTAAGACTGCAATCAAAATCTTGGAAATAATAAAAAAAAAGGTCTTCACCGTTTTAATCTTTGGAGGTACTTCGAAAAAAAAGTTCATCGGTATCTCGGACGCGAGCGGTCGTTTACCGAATCTTTCACCCTACGTGGAAAACAAGAAAAATTTCGTTTCTCCCTTCTCCTCTTTCCCCTATCTCTTATCGTAACTTTGTCTCTCTCTCTCTCTCTCTTTCTGTCCCATCGGTCGGTCTGTGTGTTCGACTCCGTCGAGGCTCTCAGCTGTTCTGCGCGTAAACACGTGCGCGCCAAGGGGGGCTCGCGAACAAGTGTGCGGCTCGTTGTACACAGACGTCGGGTTTCTCGACGCCGTTTTCTCTCCACACTCAAATAGAGCCGGCGCACTACGATGCCGCTGGCCGAGGCAATAGCTATCGTGTGTGAGTTCACCGCGACCGTGTGAAATTAGTGGCACTCGCGGAGGGTGTGTATGTCTCCTGTATGTACGACGTACGTGCGTGTGTATGTGTGTATGCGCGCGCGAGGGAGCAAGAAGGAGACAGAGCGAGTGGGTGAGTGGGTGAGCTCGTGTTGCTGGTGGTAGAGCAAGAGACCCAAACGAGGGAGGCAAGCCAGTAGCTCAGACGCGCCGGAGCGGCTAGCAGCCATTTTACCCGAACCTCCGTGAAAAATCGCCGTATCAGAGAAAAAAAAAGATAACACATACACACACGCGCACGCGACTAACCTCACCTGTAACTTGACGAGCCCCGTCGAATCTGCATACGTCGGGGAGTCTTACAAAGTCGTGAATGATTCGCGTGGTTCGACCCAACGAGTTAGGGGTTGCGGAATTATCCACCGATTACTGTCATATTTTTTCCCCGGTTGAGTCTGGACATCGGTAATCGCGCGTGTTTCCACGTCGACGTCACGCTGCCGCGAGAACGCGTGTGCATGAAGCTCGAAACTTGACGTTTTCCAATAGAGGATTTTTTTTTTCATCGATGTCGCTGTCTTCGGCGAATAGTCGGAGCGAACGAGCTTGTGGGTGTTCGCAGGTGATCGAGTGACACGTGTTCGGTTGTACAGTACTATGGTTCGATGAAGTGTGAGACAGTGTAAATGTGAGAGTCTTTTTTGTTGAGAGGAAAAGAGCGAGGAGTCGGGACGACGTGGGGAAACATACAGTTCGGGAGTCCCGAGGACCACGAGGAAGCCACGCAAGGTGAGAGCGAGAGAGCTGGCTGGTTGAACCGATGCCGGGATTCTCTGCGCAGGACCGTTTAAATTCACCGCCTGTTTTGCATGCCGGTGGGCTTCTCCGCGGGTCCTCTCGCACCATCTCCACCTCTCTGTACTCCTCGCGGGCAACAGACACCTCCCTCACGGCTAACTACGAGCCTATCCAACCCCTTTTCGCTTTCCATTCTCCGGTACAGAATGGAGAGCGAACAGCGGAAATTGTCGCGGATACTGGGGAAGTTTCAACCCTCTCGGCACTTCCAGCACCGACGAATCCGATAGAAGGGCTTTCGGAGGAAAGCTTGAAGACCGACTGACTGAATCCTTCATGTTCATTATCGTATGACCATTGCGCAGAATTGAATGACAAGGAGACTTTTTTTTAACGCCGTCCGACCGGCTTGTGGCTTTTTCACTGGCAGCTCCGAATCGTTTCTCTCGATAGCCAACATTTGTTTATCCTCGCGAGAGCTTTCATTGTCGCTGCAATTCCGGCGCAACTGCGTTGTTTATCGAACAGCCGGAGCGTTGTGATAGCCTCTGCGATTGTATATCGATGTCCGCACGAGACAGCATTGGCCGTTTAGATCGGGATCTCCGAGTAAACGTTTTCATTCGGATCGGTCAGAGATACTGCTGTTCGGAATTTCCTGCGGAGCGGATCCCGATGTGGATCTTCAGACACGAACCGAGAACGCGTATGCCAAACGTGCGCGGGGGCGCTCGGTTACACAGTGCATTAGCAACATTGACCTAGAAACCAGCTGGCCGACCGTACCGGGGGTTCTCGGTGAATTTCGAGCGCGCGCTCCTCCTTCTCTCCACCCCTGGCGAAAAGCTCCGATAGTCATTCGTCACGCTTCGTTCCCCAGTCCGGTGTAAATAGAGCCGAGCAATTAGAGCGAAAGGAGTTGAAACTATTGAGCGGCGATAGCGATTTAATCGACACTGTTTTTTTTTTTTTTTTTTTTGCGAGCATTGTCTCGGGCTCATCACATTCCAGAAACTGCGTAGATCGCAGCGAGGTCCGCCATACGACTCGTGCGTCCCCGCAAGCTCGCGGCGCATATCTCTCTGTCTCTCTAGGAAGAGCGCGTAGAGAAGCGTCTCCAGGGACCGGCGGAGAGAGGCGAAGATGCCGAGCAACCAGCGGCGTTAATGCTGTCTCACGTAATGAGCGAGTTGGCTCCAACGAGCGCATATTTTCTTTTACGACGCCTAAATATAATCCTGACGGGATGCGATGCGTGCGCTTCTGGTTCGGAGCCTCCGCCGGGTCTCCTCTGAGACACCCGCGCGCCTCCGGAGCTATCGAGATGTTTCGATGTTAAGCCGAAAATCTTCACCGCTTGAATATAAAAATGCATGAGCGCCAGTTACTCGACCTAAACTAACTCGTCTGGCCACTTGCACCTTCGTCCTGTTTATCCTTCAAAATTGTTATTTACCTTTCGCAATATTCCCATTAATGTCAGAAACTGTCCTGAAGCGACTTTCGCGACGAGCTAATTTGTAGGGGATGCTTTTTTCTATTTAGCAATTTTTTTTTAATTCTTTTTTTTTTCAAATTTGTTGTGCCTTCCAGTGACATTTGCGTGCGGACTCGAACGAGAGCCACGTCGGTTTCCCTCTCTGTCGCAAGTCCGACACGCCAGACTACAATTAACCCGACAAACCGGCCGATCAAAGCGGCAAATGGCTCCGACGAGCGCGCGACTTGAACAACCCCCTCACTCCCACTATATGAGCTGGGGGGAGAGAGAGAGGAGAGCGAGAGCGAACAAGGAGGTTGGTCTAGACCCGGTCATTATCCTGATTATTATTCCAGGGTGCCTTAATCACACCCTGTTGGGCCGTGTCATTGTTTCCTAAGCATTGTGTCTGTTGTATAGCGAATAATGCAATTCTCGACTGTACTCGAATAGACCAGGACGCCTCCATTTTTTTTTTTCTATGAGTAGCACACGACCGCGAGCAAATTTGCACCAACCCCCGATTACTTCGGAAATGAACAGAAGTGGAATAAAAGTTTTGTTTAGATACGTAAGATTGCACGACTCGCCAGTGGAGGAGGGTTGGGGGAGTTGCTCGCCTATGATAAAATTCTGCACGATTTTTGTCGACTTCCACGAAGTTTGTTCTCGTTTCGTGGCAGCTTGGTATTTTTTTTTTTTTTTTTTTTTTTCGTACTTCACTGGAAACTTCCCCTCCTCGGTTACAATGTTTCTTGCATTTTTATTCTCTCGAACTATACGTATCCCTCGGAAAGCCTCTCATTTACAGAGCGGGGCTTAAGCGCCGCAGGTAAGGCCTCTCTTCCCCTCTCCCTACGGCGCGCCGGGCTTTCGTGCCGCTAATTATCTACCCCTGTTGATCAAAGCCGGGCCGTTATATCGCGCGGACTCTCCGCGTACAACGGGCCGGCGAGGCGGCCACCTTCGGGCAACTCGAACCGCGGCCGATATACCCCCTCGGAGAAACCTTTGTAATCTTAACTCGTTTCCGTTAGCCAGTAGTTAGAACGGAGGTCCTTAGCTCACACTGAGTTCCCTTCGTTTCTCCCTTTTTTTCCATTTTTTTTTAACCCTCTTCTCCTCATCCGCTCTTATTCCTCGTCTTTAATTTCGCTTCCTTAATAGCTCGGCGCGAGGCCGATAGTACTTGCGCGCCCTCAGCAATGCAGACCGGCGTGGTATGTCCCGATCGAGGTATGAATCAGAATCAAGCCACCGCATGAACTCGCAATGCGAGATTTTTTTTTTTTTTCTTCCACCCCCTCACTGTTTACCATAATCCGGCGCACAATGCATAGCGGTGAAAAAGTAAGCTGAAACAGCGCCGAGTCCGAGAGAATGGGCTCGCTGAGCTATTCGTGTAAAAACAACTAATGTAGCAACCTCGGAGCTATTAGCAGGTGATGGAAACGATGCCAGGACTAACGCAGCGCGGGTGAAGAAGGGGTGTTTCGAGTTTGCGAATATTCGAAGAGCCGAGAGGAGGAGGGGAGGAAGTGGCGATGTTAAAAGGAAGAGGGCGGGGGAGGGCACGGAGAGAGAGAGAGAGAGAGAGAGGAAGCAGCCGGGGAATATATAAAACAGCGTCGCTCTCTCGCGAGTGCCGGTTAGAATATATGCTCTAATTTTAGGCGATTGCCTCGCTCCCTCACCGAGGATTATAATTAGATACAGAAATACCCGCGAGGCGAAACGAGAGACCCGCCACCCACTCTACCAACACTGTCGATTCGACGCGTGTATCAACGCGGGAGCGAGAAACGCCGGGAGTCTCGGCATAGATGCAGTCTGGCATAGAGAGCGGCTCGCACACCCTCGCAATCATTATTGCACGACCGGCGCACACCGAGACCGGTACCGGGTCGCTCTAACCAGTCCGGACGCCGGTTATCCCGGGTGTTTCGGTGTTTCTCACTGGGCGAGAGCTCGCGCGAAACTCTCGAAGCCGGAAAGCGGAGGCGCATGGGGCTACGGAAAGCCGACCGCCCGTCACTCACACATAAGAGCGCCGGACGAAATTGTGTCCGCATTAAACTCCGCGAGGAATTCGAATGCTCGACGCAGGCACTGATCCTGATGTCTCGCTACCGCGAACCCACGACGCCGACTACGACAACGACCGGGCTAATTTTAAGGCTCGAGTGAGACACTCGGAGGCTAATATACCGTAGGACCGGTGTACGAAGAAATGATTCAAACATCTGCGAACGATTCGCTGGATCGGCGGGACTGGAATACTCTCAGGCTTACCCGCTCAGGAAGCGACAACTCTTTTTTATTTTTATTTTATCTCGGGGGGGCGGAGTGCTCGAATCATTATCTTTTTATTTTTTCATATTCGGGATGAGGGGCGCTCTGAAGAAATTTTTGAAAATTAAGGCGATTGGAAGATTTTTTGCCTAAACAGTTACCGAAATTTCAGTACATTAAATTTAATATCTATTTTCACAATGTTACGGAATTGCCGTTTCACTTTATCTAATTTTCTTTTTGTGATAAAATGGATTTGTAGAGTAAAAAAAGACAAATGCGTTTGGTTCTTATCGGGAGAAAACGAGAATGACGTTCCGGCTGATCCGGCCGTTAGGAACTTTTGGCAGAGGACTTTTCTACCCCTCGATCAGCGACCGTCTAGCGGCAAGGGGTGTGCGCGGGAAAGAGCCGGCTAGCCCGAGCTGTGCTATAGGGGTTTGGGGGGGGGGGGGGGGGAGGTAAGGTCTTTCTCCTCGTTCGGTGGTTGCGCTCTCTTGCCCCGGCAGCCCCTAATGCCGGAAAGGTAATTATTATACGAACCCAATCGATATGTACCCCACGATGAATGTGAGACGTGAGAGACTGCGAGGAACCGAGTGAGCAAGAGTGAAGCTGAAAAAAAAGCAATAGTGTTGCGGTAGCTTCGATTTACAAAGACAGCGGAACTAGGGCTGAGTCACGGGTGAGTGAAATCGACGCGCCAAGTTACACGAAGTCCTTAGTGGTAAGGCATTAGAAGGAGGCACTGCCTGTACGAAATCTGTAATTTTCGAATTATTTTCGTTCGCGTTTCCATGTAAGGGCGGTAAACGTCAACGAGCGGGAGGGCGAGGACGCAAGCCATGGTCCGAGATGCCAAACGACGAAAGGGGAAATGAATCGCCGTCCGTAATGCCCCGTTCTGTTAAAAAAAAAAGTCACTTTCAATGTTAGCGTTTAAAGTACAGTTAAGCGGACTCCACGCTGTCGGGTCCCCTTCGAGCACGAAATAAACCCCTTCGCCGGATTCGAGAGGCGGTGGAACAGAAAAGAAACCACCGGGGGAGGCGAAGATAAATTCGTATTAAAAATACGTGGGCCTCTCTCTCTCTCTCTCTGACCGCGTCCTTTGCCCGATGTATTATAGCAGTTACGTGTTCGAGAATGAATAATGTCCCTGCGCGCAGAACCGAACGTGACGACGAAAATAAAGTTCGAAACGACGTTAAAATTCATCGAGCCTCCCAGCATTCTTCGCTATCATCGGTTACGTGCGAATTTTGCCGTCCGCCGAGATATTATAAGATTCGCGAAGGAAGCTGAGATACCGAAAGAAAAAAAAAAAAATAATAATAACGGGGTGGAAGATTGAACGACAGAGTTACGCACAATAAAATTAATCTTGGAAACGGCGTTTGTGCGAGATGAAAGACACGCGCACACGGACGGACCGGCGGAGTTTAACGATTTTCTCATACACGTATCGGTCCGAGAATATTTCGCGAAGCGAAAAGATAGTAACATAGACAGAGGCGGGTTGCAGAGACGAGATACGCGAGGCTTGCCAAATTTTCTGCTGCACACGATACGTGCCAGGCGTTTAATTATTCTTGCTTACTATTTAGAGATCCCAAATGTCCGTGCTCTCTCGTCTCGCGCTGCGCGCTCATCTCAGCTAACCAATCCGCGGAAACATAAATAATTAACCATCCCGTCGTCGTTCATACGCTCGGGCTGTGGGTCTGTGTTTTTGTCGGGTTTTACCGGTGTTTATTGGTAGCAACCGTCAGAAAATTCCGCAACTGCGCGTCTAGCTACGCGATGAAAAATGCATTTTCCACGAGTCCGCGTCGAGCGATTGTTGATGACCCTCGTCTGCCCGCGATCATGCTGTCGAATCGGACGAAGTCCGCCTTCGCTATTAAAATAAAATTCCATCTAGACGAAAAAATAAATTAAAAAAAAATAACCCTGTAAAATAAGTGCGGAGAAAAAGTAGCTTCTCCGCCCGATTCGCTGTATCGGAGTCGAGACTGAAATACTTTAAGACTCCGGCCTGGTCGCTGGGACTATTTTATATATATTTTTTTCTGATCCCCTCGATGGAGCACTCGAATTACTATTTCGATTTTCCTCTTGGTCCGTAATTGTTCTTTAACACTTTGTCTCTCAATTTTCCTTAACGCTAACAATTTATATTTTATTTGATTCAACTCGCACCATGCATGTTTCTCGTCCGATCCGCGATGTCCGGGCAGTCCGTCGACTTGTGCATCGCGTAACGCAAAGCGGTCGCGATAGCTCGGTTCTGCCGGGCCTCAAAGACGGACTCTCGAAGTACTGCTACGCAGCGCAGCAGTCGCGTGAACAATGAGATCCTGGACGGTCCCACAGAGCTCGAGTGATTGCCGGTTAAAGGATCAGCGAAGTGTAACCGTCCAGCTCGGAGCCCGGTCGTATCCTCTTCTCTCTCCGCGTTTCGCTCCGCCTCTGCATTAAAACTCGATTCGCGTCTGTGGCGTACACGACGAGAGCGCAGGAACATGCGTATGGCCAGCGCAGAAATACATACGGTTAAACGAACGCGGGCGGGAATCATGCTCTCTAATTTTTACGGTGCACCTTAACGTTCCTCCGCTCTACTCTGTATATTTACAAGTGTCTCTCGACCGTTCATTAAATCTAATAATTAATCACAATCGTCTCCATTAACGGACGGCTTAATTGCTGTTATCCTTCGACCGCTGTCCGAACCCTCGGACAGTCTCGGTGTACACGCCTCTCTAAGATGGAACGTTCGGTAGCGGACTCGGCCGGAGAAGAAGGAAAAGAAGTAGAAGAGAAGGTGGAGTAGGAGGGCACACGACGGATGTCTCAAAAGAATCGGTTGACCATGCGTCCGTTACAAAGGGTGTAGAAAAGGGAGCATAGAGTATATTTACAGCACAAGATACATCGTTCGCCGATAAACAGTGGGGCGTATTTCACATAATTTTACACCCTAAACGATAGGAGACGAGTTCTTCTGTCGCTCGTCGACCGCCTCGAGAAATCGCAGCAGACGCGACAGACTTCTTCCTAAACATACGTCTTATCATCCCGCTCTGCTAACCCACGGCACAAGTCAGGGAGCAGTTAATAGACTACTTCCGGCTTGGTCCCCTCGAATAATTTTTCATTAGACACGAAGGGAAATTAGCGGGGTACGCTCAAAATCGTTCCCACAATATAATCGACAGGTTGGTGAAAAAAAAGTTTTTCCATTTTCCTGAAGGCTGCAAAAGAAAAAAAAACAACTGAAAAAATGGAGAAAAATTGTCTTAACAGTCTCGTGAACAATCCGCGTTTACCAGGCTGATTCGCGACTCTCGATTCGCGAGGGAGTGCAAAAAGTCACACGAGTGGGAAGAAGCCCGTGGCCGAAACCCAGTAGTGGAATACGCGCTGGTCATAAGGTTCTCCGTATGTATGTTACGTATCCGTGCACACTCCGGGGAAACCGCCGCGCATACATGCGCGTAGACAGATAGCGTTGAAGTACGCGAAAGCAAAAGAACCTCGGCCACACGGGCATACGGACTAAGCTATATAACGTCTCGCGATACGTACATAGGAGGAAAGGCGTTACGAACACACCGGTGATACATCGAAAAAGAAACCCACACGAGTATCAGGTGGCACATGGCCATCTACTTACTTTAGTGGCCGGCGCGGGCGCGGGGCTGGTCGGGGGGTTGGCGCGGAAGAAAAGAATTAGCTAGACCGGGGGCGCGTCTCATCTGGGTCACCCATACCACTTTCCGCCTTCGCTTTCTTCTCTTGCTCCTTAACACTTACACGTAATGCTCGAATGTGACCGAGAATGTGTGCGCGCCGACGCTTGCACGTACGGAACGTAGACTGTGGGGCACGGCTGTGAGTAAGTCCACCAACACACGGTAGCACCCTCATTACGGCGTAACGGTGGCCAGGGGGTTGCAGCGCGCAAAAGAGGCGAGCGTTAATTAAGAACAGACTCGCCACCCCCTAAGTAAGGAGCACTGACCAAGCCGGCGGCAGTAGTGCTGGACGTTCTTCTCCTCTTTCCTCCCAGGCGCCGCTTCCACCCTCGAGGCACTCTCGCCCTGGGTCTCTCTCTCTCTCTCTCGCGTCCCCCTCAAACTCCCCCTCGCTTTGCCGCCCTGACCAGCAACCAAGCGGCACATACACACGGACTCTCGCCTTGGTTACTCTATGTGTCGACGGCCTCGGTTTCGCCGGCGCAACCCCCTCAACGCCCCTGGTCTTTCTCGAGACGATCAAGAGGAGCGTGAAAGGCCAGCCCGAGACGAAGAAGCGGATCTTCTGAAAAGAGATGAAGAAAAAAAAATAAGATAGTGGAGTTGGAAGAAAATTAGCCGTGACCCTGTAATATGGTTTATCGGAGGACGTTTATCAGAGTTTCAGAGACGAAATAAAAACTCGCGCGGACGCAGCGGGATATTAGAGAACGCTGACGTGGCGGAAGTCTCTGACGAAACGAGAAAAAATGTAGAGAGTAAGAAGAAGGTAGTGGCGAGGAATGGAGAATACCTGAAATCGTTTCCAGCAATTTGAGGTGCGATCGAAATTGTTCACCGGTACGGAATCGAGTGGCGCAGTTACGTGCGCATATGTGTGTATTTACGTTGAGTAACAGATCGAATCGGGAAGTCCGCAGATGAGGAGAGGCGGGCACACATGTTGCAACAGTCGGAACACAATGAGCTCTCGCGGCCCTCGATGAGGATGATGAGAGCAGCGTCAAGCTAAAGAGGCGAGAGAGCAAAAAAAGTCACCCAACTGTTCATCCCCCCGAGCGATATAGCAGCGGTGTGTATGCGCCGCAGTAGGAACGGGCAGAAATATCTCGGCATGAGCACTGAGGGGTGTGTGAGTGCAGTCCTCGGCGATTGTTTCCAACAGGTTTTCACGAGCATTGTTTCAGTCGCCGTTCTCATGCATGAACCGGGGAGGCCGGGGCGATGGTTAGAGCCTCGTACTGGTCATTGGACGACCCCAAAACGGTTGAACAATGACCCTCGTAGCCGTTACTGCCAGCAAGTCCGATGTCCACGAGGGCCGATGTTCGTTACGCAACTACTGTCCCTTTTATTTAGACACACTCGTTTTTCCTGCCCTGTCGAGGGCGCGAGTGGATCTCTCGAAACTATCGTCTCGTCGCTTCGTAAATCGATAAGCGCCGTTGCCAATTAAATAATGAAATATAAAATTCGACGAGCATAGGCCACGGTAAACAACTTTATGCAGGTTGGACTGGTTTGAGAAGAAGCGAGGCTCAACCGTCAAACACAAGAAAAAGCGCGCAACACAGATATTATAAATAGTCTCAAGATCGGAGAACTGGAACTCACAAATTGAAAAACGCTTTATTGACGCGTTGATCCTGGGCCAATTTCGCTCGACTGAGAAAAGTCACAGAGATAGAGAAAGATGGAGCCAAAACTAATATGTGCAGAAAACGTAACGTAAACCCGGGCAGTTCTTAGCGGTTGGTGGTCGGAACGTCGATGTTGTAACAGCGGACAGGGGCGGTGCGGAGGAAGCTTGGTGGGAAGTGTAGAAGCGCGAGTATTAAACGCCACGGTGGAAAAGAGCCTTCCGCTGGCTGGTGGTGGTCTTACATGGAACAAGAGAATCCGGGGCAAGAGAGAGAGAGAGGGTAGAAATCCGAATGACCGAACTATAACACCAAAGCGCAAGGGGTCTTAGCGGGACTTAACGAATATTGCCGTCGATATCCCAGGGAGACTTTCATCCACGGGAATACAAACCGCCAGCATCGCCACCCCAACATGTCGGGTGTGTCTGTTGTAAAGACACCGAGTTCGTACCCCTGTTTCCCACTGGATCGGCCATAGACACGTGACTCCCTTCGCCTCTCCGTACGACGTTTCGTCTTCGCTTGACCGTCGACCAGATAATGTTAATCGAAGTGAGGTAATTTTTTGTTCGATGAAACCATCGTGATCGCGTGGACAGCTTTGGCTTGCAAGTCGTCCGTCGTTCCGCCTATGTGTTTTTCTACCGAGAAACTGAAAACATGGAAGGCCCGAGGGAGTCGGCCAATTTTTCGCGGAGTGCATGTGACCTGGAAAAGGACGCGGAACTCTCGTTGCGCTGTTCCATCTCGGACGTCGACCGGCATTGGACGGTGTTCCGTACTCTCGCTCTTCGTCATGGAACAGCGAGGAGACAGAGCCCGTAGAACTTCTCATGCGGCTCTTTCTTCGCGGCGACCAGCGCGGAGAAGCGAAGTCGGACGACAGGCCAGATAAATTAGTGCGAGTAATGAAGACTGAGCTCCGCGTCTGATTAAACAAACACAGAGATAGGAAGAGACACGGAACACCGTGTACGTGTGTGCGAGGGTGAGTATGATAGGATCGTGTGTGTACGGCCTGCGCGGGTAGCGATGAAAGTAAGACGGATAGAACCTGGAAGATGTAGAGAGCTCCGCAGTGAGGTGAGAATGAAAATGGAAACTGTTTGTAATTTTCTTTCCAATAGACAAGCAATCTTCTTTCCCCTTCGAGATATATCCATAAAAATTTTAAATCTTGTGCCTGTTCGGTAAAAAAATCTCACCATGTCAACCAGAATCACTCGTCTGACAGAATTGCGTGTAAAACGGATATATCGGAAAATTTAGCGTTCCGAAGTGAGATGAGGATGAAAGGGGAGATTGTAAACTGTTTGTAATTTTTTCCTGATGGACAAGCTATCTTGTTCTCACTTCAAGAAACATTCATGAAAATAGGAAACCTGTTCCCTGTTCGGTAAAAAAAAAAATAGCACCCATTCACGGGTCTCGAAGGCCCGAGTGAGTTGCTAGGAAAAGGTCGCTCAGAGGGTTGATCCTTTTTTGCTTTAATCGGTGTTTTGTATTTATCGCCAATGAGCATTAATGGGACGTTACTGGAACGATCAGTAATTGGTCCTAAGTCATCGGGAGCAACTGGAACCGCTCGGAACTGGCCATGGTGTATAGTTTCTAATTAACCGGCAGCAACGGCGACACATCCGACGATACGATGTCGCGCTCTCGGTCCTTTATGCACTGTATTCCTCTAGTACACCTACGTATAAACGGGACCGTCGAGTGCGCCCGTACCTCCGCCATTATGTTTCACTCTGTCCCTTTAATTCTCCGGGTCCGGAGCTCCTTTACATCGCGTAGATTGGACAAGCCGAGGCGATACCCGGCAAACAGAACGCTACTCTTCGGTACAGTGGCTGAGGCTGTACGTGCTTCGTGTTAGCACTTCCTGCGTACCGAACGAACGGAGAAGGAGAAGAAGAAGAAGAACCATCTCTGTGGGTACGACGACGATCACGTTCCATAGCTTCGTCGTGACAATGCGCCGGTGCATCGGTACTGTTAACGAGTGCTGCACAGAGAGTGCAATTCCGGTATGCGAGTCCTCTCCATCTCGACATCTGCACCTACATAGATATACAAAGAACACCGCCATCCAAGGCGTCGTTGCCTTAACCACCGATTTTTTTTATGACCTTTCCTTTTCTCCCGTTTCTCTTTTTTTCGCTCTCTCTCGTATTTTTTCATCCGTTTTTCTCCCGATCCCTCGTCAGATCGAGAAATGAGTATTTCCAATGATAGTTATTCGCGTTCGAAGTATATTTTGAAAGAGCTCTCGCGGAGCCAACGGATTTTTTTTTTTTTTTCTTTCTCTTTTCGCAACGCGAGAATAAGTGGGAATTAAGGAAAGCGGCCGGCGCGAGAGGTCGAACTCGTCGTTGTTGCAAGGACGTTCAAGTTTAAAGCCGAAAATAAAAATCCGGGTGCACTAATTATAGAATTGGGCATCGGCTGTGCGCGAAAGCCGATGGGGAACACGTGAGCGGGAGTGAGAGAGTGGCGGGCGAGATGACAGCGCGCCACTCTCGAATTACCGATACCACCTACGTGAAAAAATATACCCACATCTATATACCATTAAAGCTCGGCGCGCCGCGGCGAGAGTCTTGCGATGCGCGAAATGAATTTTATTGCCGGCGACTGCTCGATCTCCGGTGGATGATTTTATTTCATTATGTTATTTTTTTATTTTTTTATTTTTCTGCTTTCCGCTCTCGATCCTCCGGCGTAGAAGAGAAAAATCGCGTATAACCCGTTGCCTCGCATCGCCTCCGCTGCCGCTGGTAAACTCATGAATCATTGCTCGGGAATTCATTAATAATTAAATATACACATCCTCGACTCGTACGGAGCCTGCTTCGAGCAGGCATTAGAAAAAAGAATTAACAAAAAAAATAACATGCCCTAAGACGAGCACATGACTTGTTGCGAATTATAATTAAACCAGCTCTCCGTTTCATTTTTCAGGCCGGCCTCTCCGCTACGGGAGGATATGACGTCAGCGTTGCGGAGGAGACAGCAGCTCAGGATATCGGTGAGTCCGATGGAATATTGCAAATTTTTCTTTCATCCAACCGTTTATTATTTTCACCGGAATCGGCAACGAACATTTATTTGTACGATTGTTCGTTCTGTGCGAAAGAATTTTCAAGAAAAAAGAAAGAAGAAAAAAATTTATTCCGTCTACTCCGGTCGAAGTTCGGAGGCGCGACATCCCGTTGTCGCTCAGCGCCGGATGTGACCCGTTGCTCTGTGGGTTTACCGGGCGGGATCCTCCGGATTCTCCGGGCGAGTCTTTTCCGAGTGACGCTCGGGTAACGCTCTCTCTTTCTCTCTCCCCGTGAGCGAAGCTGAGGAATCCCCCGAGTTCCAACAGCGCGAGGCCGATCGCCCCGGGGCGACGCGGAATCACTCAGAAGGATCCCGACCGGTCCGGAGTGAGAGTCCGTGCGCGCGGGTTTACTTTATTTTTCGCCGTTCATCGGCGAGACCCTCTCGAGTCCGTTCGCGCCGCGCATTTTACAACGTCTCGTCCACTCGCGTGGCATCTCTTTGCTGGCATTTCGATGCATAATAAACGACCGGTTATAGGCCCGTAGCTATAACACGCCGTGTGTACACACGTAAAAAAACGTGCAGACACGCGCGATTCCGCACACCCGCGCGCCTCTTCTCGCCCCGATGCTCGTCTACCCGCGGTTGCGAGAAACGAACGCGAGAAGTCCAACACCTCTCGGAGTGGCGCATGCTGCGCGGATCTTCCCTCGTCGCTTCGATTCCTCGTCTCTCGACCGTCCCGGCTTCCACGTCTCGGGCACTCTCGTTGTTACCAAATACGTACACGATAGACAGAGAGCCTCGGTACACTATGACCCGCGGAGTCGACGGATACACAGGAACCCTCACCCCTTTTCTTCCTGTTCCTCCCGAGCCGGACGAAGAGAGGGCGCGCGGACCGAGTCCGACTTCGACCGGCTTCGCGGTACCCGCTGTCTCTTATTCCCGACACTGAAAGCCGTGAGACTCTAACGATCGGAAATCGGATTTGTTATCGTTGAACGCGAGATGCTCCGTGTCCCGCGAAACTCTCACAAATATATATGTATACGTATTCCTGCTATTACGGTGGAAACATACACATGTTCCGGGAAAATAAAAGACCTCGTTGCCGGGGCTGTTATCCACGTCTCGTACCTTTCGATCCTTCAATTTTGCATTCGAGCTACTCGAATTGAGTATATACGAAAGAATTTACATTCTTCAGCGAAAAATTTAACGAGAATAATAATAATAATAATTGTTATCATGATTATTATTATTATAAAGATAATAATAATTGCTATTGGGGTTTGTTTCATGGCTTCGATGTTCGATGTTTTCGCGAGCTCCACCGACCCCATCGTTTTCACCGACGGTTTCAGAGCAGACGCATTTGCCTCGGAAAAATATACGTCCATATCGCGAACTGATATACGTACGTTGAACTCTGAGGGTTCTCAAAAAAAAAAAAAAAATTGAAAAAAATGATGATCTTCGAGCCGTCAAGAGAGGTTGCACTCTCGCGCCCTCGTCACACCGCGAGACGTCGAGTGTGTTAATAATCGTGGTGAGGAGCCTCGTAAATCTTCCTCAAGGCTCTCGGACACTCTCACCGAAAGCTCGCTCTCGCGTTCATCCGGCTTGTCCGGCAAAATCATTCCCGGTGTGCAACGCGAGCAAGGATCCGTACGGAATGCACGGGGTAGAAAATAAACGCGAACCGATGCGCGCCTCCCCGCGAACGTGTTCGAAGGGGGAGGGGGAGGGGGAGGGGGGGAGTCATTTCGCGATATATCGAAGTCGAACCGGCAATAGACTTCTCTGTTCGCGCATCACCGGGGAATGCAGTTCGTTCCTCCCCGCCGCCCTTCATCGGGCTCGCACGATTTGCCCAACGAGAGTGCGAGCTCGACGATGAGAAAAAAAAAATAAAAATGAAAAAATCGGTATACGTCGAGCAACGCGCCATCGCCCCGATGATTTGGCGCCGCGGCTGCGACGATAATGGATACGAGAAAGGCGGTTTGAATTCGGCCCCAGAATGGGCGTATGAATGGTAAGCGTTTAGCGCAATTATTGGCGCATTGTCTACGGCACAATACGTGAGCGGCTGCAATGCCTCGACTCTCTCTCTCTCTCTCTCTCTCTCGGGTCAGCCCGGCAACGAGCGGCTCACCCGCGCATTCCCGTGCCGTCCTCCCCGCGAAATTGGCATGTAAAAATCGGATGCGATCCCATTGTCGGTACATTGTTCGTATTGGAACGCCAGCGGCCGCGTACAGTCGCACGCGATTTTGTACTGCATAGTTACCGATGGCCCAGTACCGCACCAGAATCCCGACCCCTTGATGGTCAATGCGAATATTTCGACGGATAGTGTGTTACGCCAACTGCGTGAAAATCCTGGCAATATTCTCACACCCGCACCACGAACGATTGGCTAGATCATTGGCTCCGTCCGTATTGTGCGGCAGATTTTTATTTTTATATTCTCCTTTTTTATTTTTATTCACCGCCGCGACTGCGTGCCTTTTTTTCGACACTCTTCCTTCCTGAGTGCAGACGGCACTTCGATGAGATTTTTCGCAGTGTCCTGAAAACAGGCAATGTATGTTCCCTTGTTCCCAATTTTCGTGAAAATAAAAAGGTTGATCGTGTAGAACTTGACCCTTTGGGATTCCGTTGATTATCAGTAAAATCGCCGCGCCGCAGCGGGGAGCGGGCTTTTTGTCGGCTGAGATTGGCAGCCATTACACCCGGCCCGAAATTGGGCCTTAATTGTGCTGGCGGTAATGAGTCGGAGTTGCTCTAATGCACCACGTTCCACTCGCCACCCCGAGCACACATAGTCGTAGATGATCCTTCGAGGTATTTCCCCTTTCATATGCTACATTATATGTAACGGGTGATCCGTGAATCACTTCCGTTATACTTTGCGACTCGGGACGTTCGGTATTGCCGTTGAATAATAAATTGTTAAAATTAGGAAAAAAAAATGATTATGAATCTGATAATATCTGTCAGAAATTTCAAGTACATGGGAACTACGGCGACTTCCATGGCAAATATTTAAAAAAAAAACATTTTATCGACGGAATTCTTAGTTTTTAGCCAGGGAATTACCACATTTTCCATGATATTTAACCAGATAATAAAAATTCTGTCCACTCATTTTACGGAAAAAATGACAATATCCATTGGTTTAAAATTAATGTGGTACTTTACACACGTACAAAATTTCGTCAAAATCGAAAATCCCACATTGTATCCCAAAGTTATTTAGCAATCCGTCGAGCCGTGCTGTTTAAATCATGAATTTTTACGACTAGGTTTTGCCCGTCCAAGAACCGAAAGACCACCCTGTAGAAAGAGGGGCGGAGATGGATAGAAACGACCAAGGAGTGGGCACTACAATGTGGCGACGTAGCATTATTTAATTGCTCTTCCGTTGTTTTTTCGTCGCCAGATAATTTGTGTACCTGGCGGCAGTGCCCTAGCTTTGTCTCTTTCCATCTTGCGTTCCATCCCTTCCAGCCGAGTGGGTCGTCTCGATCGTTCCTTCGCCTCTCTGGTCGGCGTCCTCTTCTCTGCCATCCTCGAGAATCCTCTCCTTACGGCGCTCACTCCAATTTGTAGCTTCTACACAAGAAGGTATAGGTTTACTCACCGAGCGAGAGCTCGGCCGGGCTACTCCTAATTGCGCGTAATTACCTATAGAGGCCAATTAGCTTGGATTGGCGAGGCCGATCCTGACTAGCCTCGGGACGCCTTCTTTTTCTCTCGTCTCTCCCGTCTCCGCGGATCCTCGGTCTCGCCTTGGGCTTTGACTCGAACGCGAAAATTGACTGGAGCACAATGTTTCCGAGTTTATCCTTCCCTATCCCGCGCGATTAATCATCAGAAAGGAGCTTTCCTTGAATCGATCCTTAAACCGTGAAGCCAAGGAGATCCTAGAATTATTCTTACTTCCGCGAGTTTGGGAGGCTCCGAAGAGTCTTGGAGGAAGGTCGAAGATGCTGAACTGTACGGGAAATAAAGGAGAAACTAGGGAGGAAGGAAAAGGACCGTCACGGAGGTGTATTGTGGAAGATACCGGGCGACGCAGGACAATCCGTCATTAGTAAACAAATAGTTTAGCCCAAGAGCGACCCTGATCTGCAGGCTTTAGGCCTGCGTAAACTAAACAACACAATAAGATTGCTGCTTCGGCGAAGGGAAAAGGAAAGGCCGGGTGGGCGCACCCGACAACGATTCGAGCACCTGGTCCTTGCCGCCTCCGCCGTGGCTGTTGATGCCGTCATCGTGGTTCTTACACGGTAGGACAAGCATACCTGCAATCTTACGCGAGCAGCGAAGAAACTGTTTCGATGCCGAGACGGAATCTCGTTCGTTCAAAGGTAAACGACCCGATTGATTCAATCACTGTCATTAATTTCTGTGATTAATCGGCGCCTCTAAATGATAATAATTCATCGGTTTCGATCTTCGTCACGTGGAGTTTTGGTCAGTTTTTTTTTGTGCACATTCGCGACAGTATGGATCTTGTCACAACCGCAATTCTACTTAGACACCCGACCGAGACTGATCAGCTCGAGGCAAAGGAATAAAACAACATTTCTCGGACCGGGTTCCGATCGAGCTGCGAGCACGCACGCACAATTCGTTACGTTAGCACGGGAATAGAAGAGCCGAGGCCGTGGGCGCGGAAGGGCGTAACGAAAGGGCGGCTGGTTAATTGTTCTCTTCCGATGAACGAGCGTTGACCCAACGGTCTCTCACCTATTTCGTTATTTCTCTTGGATTAGTTTCTCTCGACAGACCTCACCTTCTCCCGTTCATAGAGTTTCACTTCCCATTGTCTTACTTCCATTTTCATTCATGGCGTTTGAACTCTGAATAAGACTTGTTCGAGGAAAAAAAAATTAACGGAACGTTTCGTAATCTATGCTGCAAGAGGCTGGCGTACATTAAACGTGTAGAATTTAGGGAAGATCCAGAGACTCGCCCGCGAGACAACAGGAGATCGTCTGTCCTCGACGACCGGTCGTCCCTTTGTCCCCCGGTGGGTCTTTGGTCCTTGCGCCAAGATTCTCTCCCTAGACGAGAACCGCACCGAAACAGTAGACAGCGAAGAAGGATAAAAAAAGATGACCGTATGTGTGTGTGTGTGCGCGCGCGAAGGAGAGAGGAACTCGTCGAGGGGCGGAAGGGTGAGGTCTCGGACCCGAAGAGAGATTAACATGACAATGTGCTCACCGGCCGCTCATTATGACCGGCCGATCCCGAGTGGCATCTTCCTCCCGACAGTCTCTACCCTTCCTTCGCACAAAGTCCTAAACCGACCTGTTCTTCAAAAACAAACTCCCTTCGGTCACGTGCAATTTTTATCACTTGAAAATTGTTCGATTAAACAAAAGCCGCTTTATCATGGAATATTTTGCCTCCAATGATAACATCAAGATCACGGGATCGCATGGGGCATTGAACATGACTGTTGAATAATTATTTCCATTTTATATGTTTCATTATTTTCGATTTTGTTCAATTTCTTTTAATACCGTACTTTTCACATTTTCTTCCGCGTTCGGTTGAAAAAATTTCCATCCAGTCAGGATCTTAGTTGGATCCGAATTCCCCTTCCCCGAACCGAAGTCCACCACTCCCACGGCTCATTCTTTCGGTGAATGAATGCCGAAAGATGGATCGTCATCTCCCTTCTCTCTTTATACGGCCGGGCTCCCGACCAGGCACTCTCCATTGTTACACCCGAGTATTCGTACGATTTCTTCGAATTCACGCATTTTCTGCCGGCTCGCGAGGCTCACACAATACGATGTATACTTACCCTATAGATGGTCGTACGCTTGCATTAGAGAAAAAAAAGAAAAAAAGAAAGAAGTCCGACGATATTCGTCGCCGGGCACTCGTTTTTCCCCGTGATCGATTGTTTCCCTCTTCCCCATCGTGCCCGCGAACGCCGAGCTCTTTAGATCCTTCGATTCGTCACCCAATCTTCGTTAAGATCTTCTCCATTCAGCTAGGACTTAAAATTGTATGTTCTCCCGTCCGATGCCGATCGTCGGGATCTCATTGTGCCCAACGTACTCGCACTATCCATCGAAGCTCGATAATTAATTTTCTCCACCCAAATATAATTCATCGCCGAGCATCCGCCTCGGATATCGATAACTGAGATTCCCTTAGCTGGTCCGATGTGGAAAATTTCTCACCCTCTCCGACATACCATCGACAGTCCGCAGGTGTTCCCGATCCCCGGCGAGAGATGCAAATCCCAAGATAAATCTATCCCGCACAAACAAACGGACACAGGCAGCACCGACCGACTGACACAAAACATTAAGGACCACGATGCATAAACGTTTTTCTGGTATAATGGATTTTTCCCGAAAAATTTCACGTACCCCGCAACGCTCACGCGTTTCCGAGGCTAATCGTTCGAGCGAAGGCGGATTGGTCTGCTGGTAGAGGATGACAATGCCTGAGTACCTGGATGTTTTGCCACTGGACCTGGGTCCCTTTTTGGCGAACCGTGAGAAACAGTATTTGGCTCGATGCTCGCTGTGCGGTTGCACCGAGAACGGCTAAAGTGTATACACGAAAATGGCCGGACCCGAGGGATGAGGAGAGGGCGGCGTCGAAGGAAAAGCCGACGGAAAACAGAAAGAGAGAAACAGTGCACGATGGAGGAAAGAAGAAACTGCTATTCTCCGTTGGGCTCCTGGGAATTAACTGGTACAGCGGAGCAGAAGGAAAAAGGAGCGGGTGGAAATAACCAAAAAGCCCCCTTTTAACTCGGCGATTCTCTAGGATGTTTGCACGCGCATGCGTACCGAGACTTGGGCCATCGACGTACACCTTGCTACATCGAACCTTCAGTTATTTTCTTGAACAAATCTTTTTTTTCTCTGTCGAGCCGAGAACCAAAGCCACGCTCGTCATTAGGAATTTCTAACGCACCGTGGAGAGCGACGGATGTTTCGACGAAATCGTAAAATTTTTGACAAAAGCGAGTCGCTCAATGGTCTCAGGGTTCATAGGTATTTCTGTGTCGACGTCCCGTCACCGTGCGTAGTACCTCGCGCAGGTGATCCCTCATCGTGACAACTATAAAAATCTCCGGAGATTCGAGAAATAAAAAAGAACATAACACCGGTTACTGGTCAATAACGTTTCGCGTTAAAGCCAAAAACGACAAAACCGTCGGTATTTCCTTTAATCCCCGACTGTTCCATGCCGCAGGATCGAGGCTTCCGCCCGACTCTGGGCGCACAAGCGGGCCGCAACCTTCCCCCGAATTATTTACGAACGTCATGCATGGACGGTTTCGCAACGGAATGCTCGAAATTAATGTTCCCAGCCTCAAATGACCCTCTCGCTCCCTTCAGCTGCTCTCGTTTCTCGTTCTCCATTTTTTATTTCACTTTATTTTTTTTTCTCTTCATCACTCGTATCTTCCTTGTCTCCCGTCGATGTCCGAGAGGAATCTCAGTGATGCCGAGTTCTTCACACAGGGACAAAAGTCCTCGACGACGATGTGAACAATGAGATCACCGAGATTGGACGCATAGGAAGGTGGCGGCGTACTTGCGTCAGGATTAATTTATGCAACCGTGGCACAAGCTCGTTTTCACGAGCCAGGTGATGACCGTCGGCTACGCGAATCCCCCCTCGAACCAGGGCGCGCGAGGGTTGCCCACGAGGACCCATTCCTTCGCACGGGGAGAGCCGCGAATTCGCGCTATCCGAGAAAGACCCCAGGGCGTGTGAAAACGTCCGAGGGGCCGCATTGTCTTCGGACGATTCTCAGGAGTCGCTTCGTCGATCGTCGAGTTTGCCCCCTCGAAACTGGCTGAGGACTTGGTCCTGTTTCCTGACCAACTCGGTCCGAGAGCTCCCTTCCGCAAAAACTTACCCTCTCACCCGGAGCAACGGACAACTGTGAGCTTGTATTTTAGATAAAATCCACGGATTGAAAAGGGCAAAGGTGGAGACAGGGAAAATTCTGAACTAGAAGACTTGAACCTGTAGCCTCGAAAAAAAAATCCCTCAGATCGCTCAACCGCGAAAGAAAAATAGCCCCGGATTCATTTTAAGATATTGTTATTCTTTCGATCTACGAAAATATATCGCGGATGTTTTCCTTTCTGTCTTTTTTTCGTCTGGAACATGGGTTCCTATGAAAAAACATCCATATTCAAAGAGCCGAGAAGACAAAGGCTTTTATGATCGTGTGACACCTCGCGATTCTTTTTTTTTTCTCTATACCTGGCCGATACCTTCGACGGGGCCTAAACGGGCTATCCTCATCTCCGATCTCTCCTCCGTCGCCCCGTTGTCTTTATTTACCCGTCCGTCTATTCTCTTCGGTTTCGCTCTCGACGAGCCTCGCGCGGATACACGGAAAGAGAGGGGAAGCTAGCGTCGTAGACGCACGAGATACGTGAACAAAGCATCGCGCACATCTATCGTAATCGAGCGTAAAAATGCCTCCGGGGCTGATGTCCCCCGAATTCGTTAATCTCTTTTTCCCTTGACACGACGATGAGAAAGCTTTCTCATTCTTTACCGCAGCTCGTCCCGAGCGGACGTCCCTGCCGTGGCAATCCCTGCGACAATGCTCCCCTTGTTCTTTTACCCACACTCCGAGGGACCCTCGGTGAAAAATTCAAGTTACTATCTTGTCCGCATAAAATCAACCTTTATGCAGGAATCTGCATTATTGGTGGAAAAATAGAGGAAAATAAATTCAAGAAAAATCTGGAGCCTTTGCGCCCGTCACTGTGTCATCGGGGAGCCAAAAAAGCCACGTCCGGAGCGAACATTTTTCGGCGTTACATCGGGGCCCGACATGGTCCTGATACAACCTCGTCAAGCCTCCTCTGGACCCGGTCGGGGTCTAATGTAACACAGGAAAATTTCTAGTCGGGGTGTGTTTCTCATTCATGGTTCCAGAGGCAGGGGTCGAGGTGGATCGAGGGTTGGTGTTCTCTTGGCCACAATCCGAGAGACCCTCGTTGAAAAATGTTCCTTGCTATCTTGTCGCACAGAATCTTCATACAGGAATCTGTGTTATTGGATAGAAACAAAAATTAAAAGTTTTAGGTTGTTCCTCATAAAAGGTGGAAATTGAATACTTTGAAGTTAGAGTATTCGTGTATGTGAGTATTCGTGAAGCTGCTTCTATGAGGAAGTATCGTCTGTATTTTTTCACTTCTTTCACGAGAAAGGTAAATGAAGAGAAACAAAAGGAAAATCCAAGTGTCTTCCTCACTGTGTCATTGAAGAGTCTGGGAGACCACGTGTGTCTCTCATTCATGGTTCCTGGAGGGGGGAGGAGGGAGGAGGAGAGGGTTGGTGTACTACGCTATACTACAGAGTTTAGCGGAGGCTAGGCGAGTGGCCGTGAAAGGTAGGGAGCAGAAGCAGAGAGCCGAGCAGCCGTTCGGCCTCGTAGGAGTAGATGGATGAGGCGAAGCTTCTGTCCGGCTTCTGGTGCTGTTGGCGAACGAGCGTGTGCTGCACGGCGCCGGCCGACGAAGGAACGCCGTGGCAGGGAGCGAGGAGGAGTTTCGAAACATACCGGCAAAGAAACGTGTGCGGGTGCCGAGTCGCTGCGGACGTTTCGAGCTCGCGAGCCGTGAGGAGAACGAGGAAAGTGAGGAAAGTGAGGTAGCGCGGCTCTCTCGACACACGTAGGGGTTGGCGATACGCTCGAGCACCACGAGCTTTATTATAGTCTTCGCGGTCGATGGTCCACGCTTCTACGCGTCTCCACACGTGGTGCAACCCCTGAATCGGCTATACCGTGAGGTACCGTCTCGAACCGATACGTCGCCTGCCAACCCCTATGAGGCTTTGCACTGGCGCTATAAACTCGACCAGCTATCTGGCCTGTAAAGCCTACGAGGACAGTCTGTTAGAATCACGGGCAAGGATCACGACGAGTGTATGTGTCGATTTTTTATTTTTTTTTTGCAATCGACAACTGGGCCACGACCTGGAAATTCCTAAACAGCAGCAAAAAGTTACCACGTTCAAGGATATTTTTCTTTCAAACCTTGTGACGCGATAGGAGTTTGTTTACGGAAAACGTATAATATTAAAGCGACGAATAAATAAATTTGAAAAGAGCGGATTTTGATCTCTGCCACAATATAGATTTTTCAGAGTTGATAACCGAGGTACGATCTAAAAATTCTTAAACAACAATAAATTGTTACCTTGATCGAGGATATTTTTTCGAACCTTGTATCACGATTGGGGACTCATGGATTGAGTATTAAAGAAACGAATAAATAAACTTGCAAAAAAAAGGGAGAAGTGGATCTTTGACGAGATCGACGATATTTCAAGTCGTAGTGGTCAGCGCCCGGTTGAAGAATCCACGTACGGTTTTAAGCAACGGTCAGAAATTCCTTTACCTCTGGGCGAAATTCCTCGGCCTTCCCCCGTTCCACCTATTTCATCTCGTTCATTCTTCCCGTGTCTCTATTCGTCTCTCCCTCGCTCTCCCTTGCCCGCCACAGGACAGCAGGATTTTTAACGATAAATACGCGCCGGTTATAACTCAATATCGGGCCGCTGAGGCGGGGCGAAAGGGGCAGGTGCAGGGGGGAGGGGGGGGGGATTTGAGGGAAAGACAGGAGAGAAAGGAGGCGAACGAGGAGAGCAGGGCAAAAATGTTCGAGGATCGACCTCGAGGGCACACACAAGCGAGGAACATTAAAAGGGAGAGGACATTAAGAACCGCCACAGATCTTGTACGAGGATCCCCCCCGTGCCCGCGCGAGTGAGACAGATTTCGCGGACACTCGTGTGTGCTCCGATGAAAAAAAAAAATAATAATAATAATAATAATCACAAAAATAACTTAGCAAACAAAAATAAATAAACAACCGAATAAAAAAGAATTCTCCCGAAGAAAGCAAGAAAAAGAAATTGAAGGTATGAGACATAAAGGGAGAGAGAGAGAGGTAAAATAAAAAATAAGAAGAAAATAGCGAGTAACCGCCCGGTGGTATACTGGAAAGGGAGCGAGAATGGAGCATGGAAGGTAGGGATGCTCACGTATGAGCCAGAACCTCATAACTCCTTATAATGTCCTCTTCCACGGATGCCTAGCATACACACACCCTCCTCCCTGCCGCCCCATTCCTGCATGTGCCCACTCGCCAGGACATTGTGAACACTACACGTGGGAGTGAGGTAGGACTGCGAAAGAGAGAAGAGTACGTACTACAAGGGTACGTGCCTCGTCGTCTTGGTTGTCGCAGTCGTTCGGCGCCGTGTCCTCGAGAGCTAACCGTGGCCCGTACTGCTCCCGATGGTATACACGTCGGTCCGGCATCACGAGAGGACCGCAACCGGCGGCAGAATCGCGGGAGCAAGAGCATCGACGTGTGCTCCTTTCCGCGACGGGTAGAGCTGCGCTCTGCGCTCCGCTATTCGAGTATATATATGTACAAACATATGTGTGTGTTTACATATATATATATATATATATATATATATACGTATACACACGGACATGTATGCACACACGTATGTATATGACGTGTGCACGCGAGCGCGCGCGCCATAAGGCTAAGTGTAGTACTCGTGAACCTTCTCTCCACCTTCTTCATCCTTTCCTTTCCTCTCGTCTCCTCTCCTTAACGTGTTCGTCGGGCCAACAAGCATGCTCACGTACTCACGTGGAAAGGAGACGGAGGAGTCTCAACCCCGTAGCGCACGGAGACTTTCCCCCTCTACGCGGCCCGTTATATTCGACGCTGCAAGAGAGGTACGTGTGCATGCACTGGAGCGGCAATCCTCCCTCTCGTTTTCTCGTTCGGGATCTCGCGAGAATTGTTTCTCGCTCGGTTCCTTACCATTCCACTTTGACTCTCCTGTTGTATTTCGATTTCTTCCTATTTTCGCCCTTCAACCCCCGTGCCGCGCTTACACGTATATAGGATATATATTCTGTATATATGGCGTGCCCTCGCCCGGTCCTGGACCCGGCTGTAAGAGCGGAACAGGACAGAGAGAGTTAATCTTGATATAATGGCCGCGAGCGACTGTCGCCCGATGTGCGCAGAAATCCGCGAGCGCGAGAGAGCTCAAGACAATAGTCGCCAAGATATATCGTTAGCTTTGGCCCTTTCCCGTACTTCTCCTCGAAGCATTCGCGTCTCCCCCGCCCGCACCGTCCGCGTCCGTTTTGTAACCTCCCGAAAAAATTCTAAAAAAATTTTGTCCCCGAGAAATTCACTTTTTTAAAAAAACGCTTTTTCGCCGAAAAACGGAAAAACGTTTTTCGGCATAAAACATGGCAAAAAATTTTTTTAGAATTTTTTAACCCACAAAATCGGTTGGGAAGTATGCGACTTGGATCTAATGGTGAAGGTTTCAGGTCGATATCTCGAAATTTTTCAAAAAAATGTGTCGTTTCGCAAAATTTAACCCAGGATTCCCTACCCCAAAAAGGTCGAATTTTAAAAATTATCGGAAAAGGCTCTAATTATACAGTTTTAGAACGAGAATAAGTCACTGAATCGAATGGCGAAGGTTCCAGGTCGATATCTTGAAAAAAAAAATTTCGGATTAAATTTTTTTTTTCAAGATATCGACCTGGGACCTTCGCCATTCGCTTCAGTGATGAATTTGCAATCTAAAACAGTACAAACAAAAGGTTTTTGGAGAATTTTTAATTTTGCCCACTTTTGGGGTAGGGAATCCTGGGTTAAATTTTGCGAAACGACACATTTTTTTGAAAAATTTCGAGATATCGACCTGAAACCTTCACCATTAGATCCAAGTCGCATACTTCCCAACCGATTCTGTGGGTTAAAAAATTCTAAAAAAATTTTTTGCCATGTTTTATGCCGAAAAACGTTTTTCCGTTTTTCGCCGAAAATGTCGATTTCGAAAAAATCGATTTTTCCGAGGAAAAAATTTTTTTAGAATTTTCTCGTGGCTGAAATCGGTTGGGAAGTATATGACTTGGATCGAATGGCGAAGGTTTCAGGTCGATATCTCGAAATTTTTCAAAAAAATGTGTCGTTTCGCAAAATTTAACCCAGGATTCCCTACCCCAAAAAGGTCGAATTTTAAAAATTATCGGAAAAGGCTCTAATTATACAGTTTTAGAACGAGAATAAGTCACTGAATCGAATGGCGAAGGTTCCAGGTCGATATCTTGAAAAAAAAAATTTCGGATTTTTTCGACGCAAAGGGAGTACCCTTACCGTTTTCCGGCTCGAAAAAATCGGAAATTTTTTTTTTCAAGATATCGACCTGGAACCTTCGCCATTCGCTTCAGTGATGAATTTGCAATCTAAAACAGTACAAACAAAAGGTTTTTGGAGAATTTTTAATTTTGCCCACTTTTGGGGTAGGGAATCCTGGGTTAAATTTTGCGAAACGACACATTTTTTTGAAAAATTTCGAGATATCGACCTGAAACCTTCACCATTAGATCCAAGTCGCATACTTCCCAACCGATTTTGTGGGTTAAAAAATTCTAAAAAAATTTTTTGCCATGTTTTATGCCGAAAAACGTTTTTCCGTTTTTCGCCGAAAATGTCGATTTCGAAAAAATCGATTTTTCCGAGGAAAAAAATTTTTTAGAATTTTCTCGTGGCTGAAATCGGTTGGGAAGTATATGACTTGGATCGAATGGCGAAGGTTTCAGGTCGATATCTCGAAATTTTTCAAAAAAATGTGTCGTTTCGCAAAATTTAACCCAGGATTCCCTACCCCAAAAAGGTCGAATTTTAAAAATTATCGGAAAAGGCTCTAATTATACAGTTTTAGAACAAGAATAAGTCACTGAATCGAATGGCGAAGGTTCCAGGTCGATATCTTGAAAAAAAAAATTTCGGATTTTTTCGACGCAAAGGGAGTACCCTTACCGTTTTCCGGCTCGAAAAAATCGGAAATTTTTTTTTTCAAGATATCGACCTGGAACCTTCGCCATTCGCTTCAGTGATGAATTTGCAATCTAAAACAGTACAAACAAAAGGTTTTTGGAGAATTTTTAATTTTGCCCACTTTTGGGGTAGGGAATCCTGGGTTAAATTTTGCGAAACGACACATTTTTTTGAAAAATTTCGAGATATCGACCTGAAACCTTCACCATTAGATCCAAGTCGCATACTTCCCAACCGATTTTGTGGGTTAAAAAATTCTAAAAAAATTTTTTGCCATGTTTTATGCCGAAAAACGTTTTTCCGTTTTTCGCCGAAAATGTCGATTTCGAAAAAATCGATTTTTCCGAGGAAAAAATTTTTTTAGAATTTTCTCGTGGCTGAAATCGGTTGGGAAGTATATGACTTGGATCGAATGGCGAAGGTTTCAGGTCGATATCTCGAAATTTTTCAAAAAAATGTGTCGTTTCGCAAAATTTAACCCAGGATTCCCTACCCCAAAAAGGTCGAATTTTAAAAATGATCGGAAAAGGCTCTAATTATACAGTTTTAGAACGAGAATAAGTCACTGAATCGAATGGCGAAGGTTCCAGGTCGATATCTTGAAAAAAAAAATTTCGGATTTTTTCGACGCAAAGGGAGTACCCTTACCGTTTTCCGGCTCGAAAAAATCGGAAATTTTTTTTTTCAAGATATCGACCTGGAACCTTCGCCATTCGCTTCAGTGATGAATTTGCAATCTAAAACAGTACAAACAAAAGGTTTTTGGAGAATTTTTAATTTTGCCCACTTTTGGGGTAGGGAATCCTGGGTTAAATTTTGCGAAACGACACATTTTTTTGAAAAATTTCGAGATATCGACCTGAAACCTTCACCATTAGATCCAAGTCGCATACTTCCCAACCGATTTTGAGGGTTAAAAAATTCTAAAAAAATTTTTTGCCATGTTTTATGCCGAAAAACGTTTTTCCGTTTTTCGCCGAAAATGTCGATTTCGAAAAAATCGATTTTTCCGAGGAAAAAAATTTTTTAGAATTTTCTCGTGGCTGAAATCGGTTGGGAAGTATATGACTTGGATCGAATGGCGAAGGTTTCAGGTCGATATCTCGAAATTTTTCAAAAAAATGTGTCGTTTCGCAAAATTTAACCCAGGATTCCCTACCCCAAAAAGGTCGAATTTTAAAAATTATCGGAAAAGGCTCTAATTATACAGTTTTAGAACGAGAATAAGTCACTGAATCGAATGGCGAAGGTTCCAGGTCGATATCTTGAAAAAAAAAATTTCGGATTTTTTCGACGCAAAGGGAGTACCCTTACCGTTTTCCGGCTCGAAAAAATCGGAAATTTTTTTTTTCAAGATATCGACCTGGAACCTTCGCCATTCGCTTCAGTGATGAATTTGCAATCTAAAACAGTACAAACAAAAGGTTTTTGGAGAATTTTTAATTTTGCCCACTTTTGGGGTAGGGAATCCTGGGTTAAATTTTGCGAAACGACACATTTTTTTGAAAAATTTCGAGATATCGACCTGAAACCTTCACCATTAGATCCAAGTCGCATACTTCCCAACCGATTTTGTGGGTTAAAAAATTCTAAAAAAATTTTTTGCCATGTTTTATGCCGAAAAACGTTTTTCCGTTTTTCGCCGAAAATGTCGATTTCGAAAAAATCGATTTTTCCGAGGAAAAAAATTTTTTAGAATTTTCTCGTGGCTGAAATCGGTTGGGAAGTATATGACTTGGATCGAATGGCGAAGGTTTCAGGTCGATATCTCGAAATTTTTCAAAAAAATGTGTCGTTTCGCAAAATTTAACCCAGGATTCCCTACCCCAAAAAGGTCGAATTTTAAAAATTATCGGAAAAGGCTCTAATTATACAGTTTTAGAACAAGAATAAGTCACTGAATCGAATGGCGAAGGTTCCAGGTCGATATCTTGAAAAAAAAAATTTCGGATTTTTTCGACGCAAAGGGAGTACCCTTACCGTTTTCCGGCTCGAAAAAATCGGAAATTTTTTTTTTCAAGATATCAACCTGGAACCTTCGCCATTCGCTTCAGTGATGAATTTGCAATCTAAAACAGTACAAACAAAAGGTTTTTGGAGAATTTTTAATTTTGCCCACTTTTGGGGTAGGGAATCCTGGGTTAAATTTTGCGAAACGACACATTTTTTTGAAAAATTTCGAGATATCGACCTGAAACCTTCACCATTAGATCCAAGTCGCATACTTCCCAACCGATTTTGTGGGTTAAAAAATTCTAAAAAAATTTTTTGCCATGTTTTATGCCGAAAAACGTTTTTCCGTTTTTCGCCGAAAATGTCGATTTCGAAAAAATCGATTTTTCCGAGGAAAAAATTTTTTTAGAATTTTCTCGTGGCTGAAATCGGTTGGGAAGTATATGACTTGGATCGAATGGCGAAGGTTTCAGGTCGATATCTCGAAATTTTTCAAAAAAATGTGTCGTTTCGCAAAATTTAACCCAGGATTCCCTACCCCAAAAAGGTCGAATTTTAAAAATGATCGGAAAAGGCTCTAATTATACAGTTTTAGAACGAGAATAAGTCACTGAATCGAATGGCGAAGGTTCCAGGTCGATATCTTGAAAAAAAAAATTTCGGATTTTTTCGACGCAAAGGGAGTACCCTTACCGTTTTCCGGCTCGAAAAAATCGGAAATTTTTTTTTTCAAGATATCGACCTGGAACCTTCGCCATTCGCTTCAGTGATGAATTTGCAATCTAAAACAGTACAAACAAAAGGTTTTTGGAGAATTTTTAATTTTGCCCACTTTTGGGGTAGGGAATCCTGGGTTAAATTTTGCGAAACGACACATTTTTTTGAAAAATTTCGAGATATCGACCTGAAACCTTCACCATTAGATCCAAGTCGCATACTTCCCAACCGATTTTGTGGGTTAAAAAATTCTAAAAAAATTTTTTGCCATGTTTTATGCCGAAAAACGTTTTTCCGTTTTTCGCCGAAAATGTCGATTTCGAAAAAATCGATTTTTCCGAGGAAAAAATTTTTTTAGAATTTTCTCGTGGCTGAAATCGGTTGGGAAGTATATGACTTGGATCGAATGGCGAAGGTTTCAGGTCGATATCTCGAAATTTTTCAAAAAAATGTGTCGTTTCGCAAAATTTAACCCAGGATTCCCTACCCCAAAAAGGTCGAATTTTAAAAATTATCGGAAAAGGCTCTAATTATACAGTTTTAGAACGAGAATAAGTCACTGAATCGAATGGCGAAGGTTCCAGGTCGATATCTTGAAAAAAAAAATTTCGGATTTTTTCGACGCAAAGGGAGTACCCTTACCGTTTTCCGGCTCGAAAAAATCGGAAATTTTTTTTTTCAAGATATCGACCTGGAACCTTCGCCATTCGCTTCAGTGATGAATTTGCAATCTAAAACAGTACAAACAAAAGGTTTTTGGAGAATTTTTAATTTTGCCCACTTTTGGGGTAGGGAATCCTGGGTTAAATTTTGCGAAACGACACATTTTTTTGAAAAATTTCGAGATATCGACCTGAAACCTTCACCATTAGATCCAAGTCGCATACTTCCCAACCGATTTTGTGGGTTAAAAAATTCTAAAAAAATTTTTTGCCATGTTTTATGCCGAAAAACGTTTTTCCGTTTTTCGCCGAAAATGTCGATTTCGAAAAAATCGATTTTTCCGAGGAAAAAATTTTTTTAGAATTTTCTCGTGGCTGAAATCGGTTGGGAAGTATATGACTTGGATCGAATGGCGAAGGTTTCAGGTCGATATCTCGAAATTTTTCAAAAAAATGTGTCGTTTCGCAAAATTTAACCCAGGATTCCCTACCCCAAAAAGGTCGAATTTTAAAAATTATCGGAAAAGGCTCTAATTATACAGTTTTAGAACAAGAATAAGTCACTGAATCGAATGGCGAAGGTTCCAGGTCGATATCTTGAAAAAAAAAATTTCGGATTTTTTCGACGCAAAGGGAGTACCCTTACCGTTTTCCGGCTCGAAAAAATCGGAAATTTTTTTTTTCAAGATATCGACCTGGAACCTTCGCCATTCGCTTCAGTGATGAATTTGCAATCTAAAACAGTACAAACAAAAGGTTTTTGGAGAATTTTTAATTTTGCCCACTTTTGGGGTAGGGAATCCTGGGTTAAATTTTGCGAAACGACACATTTTTTTGAAAAATTTCGAGATATCGACCTGAAACCTTCACCATTAGATCCAAGTCGCATACTTCCCAACCGATTTTGAGGGTTAAAAAATTCTAAAAAAATTTTTTGCCATGTTTTATGCCGAAAAACGTTTTTCCGTTTTTCGCCGAAAATGTCGATTTCGAAAAAATCGATTTTTCCGAGGAAAAAAATTTTTTAGAATTTTCTCGTGGCTGAAATCGGTTGGGAAGTATATGACTTGGATCGAATGGCGAAGGTTTCAGGTCGATATCTCGAAATTTTTCAAAAAAATGTGTCGTTTCGCAAAATTTAACCCAGGATTCCCTACCCCAAAAAGGTCGAATTTTAAAAATTATCGGAAAAGGCTCTAATTATACAGTTTTAGAACGAGAATAAGTCACTGAATCGAATGGCGAAGGTTCCAGGTCGATATCTTGAAAAAAAAAATTTCGGATTTTTTCGACGCAAAGGGAGTACCCTTACCGTTTTCCGGCTCGAAAAAATCGGAAATTTTTTTTTTCAAGATATCGACCTGGAACCTTCGCCATTCGCTTCAGTGATGAATTTGCAATCTAAAACAGTACAAACAAAAGGTTTTTGGAGAATTTTTAATTTTGCCCACTTTTGGGGTAGGGAATCCTGGGTTAAATTTTGCGAAACGACACATTTTTTTGAAAAATTTCGAGATATCGACCTGAAACCTTCACCATTAGATCCAAGTCGCATACTTCCCAACCGATTTTGAGGGTTAAAAAATTCTAAAAAAATTTTTTGCCATGTTTTATGCCGAAAAACGTTTTTCCGTTTTTCGCCGAAAATGTCGATTTCGAAAAAATCGATTTTTCCGAGGAAAAAAATTTTTTAGAATTTTCTCGTGGCTGAAATCGGTTGGGAAGTATATGACTTGGATCGAATGGCGAAGGTTTCAGGTCGATATCTCGAAATTTTTCAAAAAAATGTGTCGTTTCGCAAAATTTAACCCAGGATTCCCTACCCCAAAAAGGTCGAATTTTAAAAATTATCGGAAAAGGCTCTAATTATACAGTTTTAGAACGAGAATAAGTCACTGAATCGAATGGCGAAGGTTCCAGGTCGATATCTTGAAAAAAAAAATTTCGGATTTTTTCGACGCAAAGGGAGTACCCTTACCGTTTTCCGGCTCGAAAAAATCGGAAATTTTTTTTTTCAAGATATCGACCTGGAACCTTCGCCATTCGCTTCAGTGATGAATTTGCAATCTAAAACAGTACAAACAAAAGGTTTTTGGAGAATTTTTAATTTTGCCCACTTTTGGGGTAGGGAATCCTGGGTTAAATTTTGCGAAACGACACATTTTTTTGAAAAATTTCGAGATATCGACCTGAAACCTTCACCATTAGATCCAAGTCGCATACTTCCCAACCGATTTTGTGGGTTAAAAAATTCTAAAAAAATTTTTTGCCATGTTTTATGCCGAAAAACGTTTTTCCGTTTTTCGCCGAAAATGTCGATTTCGAAAAAATCGATTTTTCCGAGGAAAAAAATTTTTTAGAATTTTCTCGTGGCTGAAATCGGTTGGGAAGTATATGACTTGGATCGAATGGCGAAGGTTTCAGGTCGATATCTCGAAATTTTTCAAAAAAATGTGTCGTTTCGCAAAATTTAACCCAGGATTCCCTACCCCAAAAAGGTCGAATTTTAAAAATTATCGGAAAAGGCTCTAATTATACAGTTTTAGAACAAGAATAAGTCACTGAATCGAATGGCGAAGGTTCCAGGTCGATATCTTGAAAAAAAAAATTTCGGATTTTTTCGACGCAAAGGGAGTACCCTTACCGTTTTCCGGCTCGAAAAAATCGGAAATTTTTTTTTTCAAGATATCGACCTGGAACCTTCGCCATTCGCTTCAGTGATGAATTTGCAATCTAGATTGAATCAATTTTGAAGTAGATTGAATCGACTGAAATCAAGATTTTTAATACTAAAAAAAATGTTTTTATTGAGAAAAAAATATATATATTAAAATTGAATGTCTCGTAATAAAAATGCATCTTTCTTCGATCACGATATTTCATCGGATCTAAAATCGGGCGAGGCAACTGCTCGATTTCTGTTCTTCTGCTTATTCTACTTTCCAGAACTGGCAGACTCCCCCGACGGAATCATAATCTGATCTCGTATTAAAGATCCACTCTGGTTTCCCTTCGCCGCAGACCGTCTCACGGACGCGTGCACACACACAGTTCCACACTATGATCTACCCTATTTTTATGCAGATCGGAGAACGAGCGCCCGGAGGTGGGAAGATCCGGGCACCGTAAACGCTTTATAATCTCTGCGTATAGATGTACCGGTATTATATATACCAAACAGTATACGTTTTCATACAGTTCGCAACGTTCCTCTCGTTTGGTTTCTCGCAAGGCAGCTGCCGCTGCTGCTTTCGGTTCTGCGATCTCGCTCCTCGATTATCTTTCCTTCTCGCATAATACATCGGCAAGGACTCGCTCTCTTTCGCCCTGTAGAAATCGATACCCGTTTCGTGCCCAATGAAAAAAAAAAAAATCGTTTTGCTAGTCCTCTATCTCGCGCGAACTAAAAACTCGCTTCCTTTTTGTTACGCGCGATATCCGCACGCCTCCGATATTACAACCTCCGCCGGAATGAACGGCCTCGTTTCTTCGATTATCATACAGTATAAATTTCGTTATTATACCGATTGTCGGAGAGACTCCGGAGCGTGCGAGCCTCGTGAACATTGGGATTAGCGACGAGAGAATGAAAAAAAAAAAAGAATCGTAAGTGGAGGAAGAGAGTCACGGAAAAAGAGAGAGAGAGATGGAGCTTTGGTTAACGATGAGTTAAGTGTCTCCCAGGATTCGTGCGTAAGAATAAGGCAGATAAGTGAGGAGCATAGGGCCACGGGACATGCGAGAATTTCGTTTGGTTATTTGCTTTGTAAGCCACTGAGGCTGAGGGCCTCTCGGAGTCGCGTGGACTGTTACGATACCTCCGGGACTTCCGTCCCGGGCTATCGAGGGGGGCGCTCCGGCCGTTTTCCTCGGCGTGGCGGGCGACGAATTATCGCGGTGAAATATTGATGGGAACTGTTCGGCCATTGCGGTCCTCGTCGAGGAGCCACAGCGTCGAAACACTTTCCGCGTCTCCGGTAGTCATTGCGTGGACAGGAGCTGATAAGTGGGTAGAATGTAGGCGCCTCCTAGAGCGGCGACGGCAACGACGGAGGGGATGCGTGCGTGCGTACCTCGCCGAACAAATGCACTTGGAGCTGCACCTGCCGAGTGCGGAGTATGCAATTCTGGAATAGGAGTTTCCAACGGCATAGAACCGTTGTGGTGGATGGGAAATCCAGTAGTCAGGGCGTATCGCATTACGTCGAACTCCCCTTGATAATATCATCCCGGCGGACCCTTCTCAACCGCGCTATCGTCACGGGAGCCTCTTCATAATCGTAATATATTCAGTCGATCTAGTCGGGAGCTAAACACATCGGGCGAATTTCAAAAGTTTTCCCCGCGAAACGAAGTCTCGTACTCGGTACTTAAGCCACTTCCGTTCATTTTTATTCGTTCTTTTTTTTATAACATCGATTTTAGACCCCCTGGCAATCGTAATATATTACGTGTAAACGCACAGCGAGTACGGAGAAAGAAAATTGTCAGACGCAGGGAAACACGCCTCCTCTGCGTGGATAGATAAGACTGCGATATCTGGTCGATTTCTTGGATTGATCGATTAGAGGGGGAGAGGAGAAGCGATTCCCGTGTGTAAAATCGTCGGGATGACGAGTATAATGGGCTGAGGGGTTCCGAACCACCTCGTCCAACCACCCCGACCCCCCCCCCCCTCTCCGCCCACGTACGTAAGAATCTACTCGACGTATATTCGAAGCGCCGCTCCCTCTCGCGGAATCAGCAGTGGCGTCGTCGTCGTCTTCGTCGTCGCTATCTCCGACGGGGTGGTAGTTGGCCCTGGCGTGGCCATTAATTCATCTGGCCGTTGATTGCCTGACCCAGCACCCCGCGCATGTTCGTTCCCCGCCGCTATATCCACTCTCCGTACGACTCGACTTGGTATCTTCCTGAGCCGAACGGCAAACGGCGCCTCGGACCAGCCATCCTACCCCAGTGCGTCCGCACTTTTCTAATTAATTTCTGACCCCCGCAAGCTTCCACGGTTCCTTAGAACCGCATTCTCTGCGGTATATCCTATCTATATATGCTCACACATATATATATATATATATATATATATATACACATATACGTATATATGTATGTGCGCACACATAGAAAACGCTTTCAACTCGAGCCAGCTCCTCGGTCTCATACGAAGCGAGGAAAGTTAGCCGAGAAGCTGAGAGTGTACTTACACGTAAATAGAATCGTTCTGAATCTTTTACGACTCTCGTTATACGCGTCGACTGTATGAAGTAAGCGAGACGGATAGCGATAGACCGAGAAAACTCTCGGGAGGAATATGGAGGACGGATGCGAGGGTGATCTAGAGTAGAGCTTCGACGCACCGCGGATCCGCGCTCTATATGGCTATGAGCGGAGAATGTACTCCAATTATATGCCCCGGGTTGCGACGTCGGTGAGTTTCCACGAGGCTTGGCTACCCCCTTTTTCGTTTAAACAAAAGACGAGGGGTGAGCGAAGAGTGAATAGACCGAATGAGTCGAGCGACACAGGGGTATCTTTTTTTTCTCATCTTTCGGCGCGGCTGTGTATCTGCTCGGGCAGGTTAAGTGCCATTATGTAGGTCGCAATAGTGTGGATACGTATGTGTATACATCGTACCGGTAGGCATTGGCCAACCCGTGTATTATGGGTTCGTGTGGCCATTGGCT